>AWOL01S0092998.1:21105-34496 GCA_000715115.1 Nicotiana otophora | reverse complement strand
CCCCCAAACTAATTTTTAACCCCAAACTTTTTATTATTACACTTCCCTATTTTTTTTTTACTATAAATACCCTCTCATTCTTTCATTTTTCTTACAAAATCAATCTATCAAAATCTCTCTCTAATTTTTTTCTATACTTGCTACAATTGTTTACTTTATCACAATAAATAGTGAAAAACTTGTGAGGTTGTTACTATTGCTTACTTTATTCCAAAAAATAGTCAAAAAATATTGAGGTTGTTACAATTTGTGAAAAAATTATGAAGTTGGTGAATTGGAGTCTTCAAATCTTCATCAATAATCAATTTTCAACAAGTTATTCGTCAATTCGGAAAACTCGTTCCAACTCTTAAGTCTTAATATTATAGTTTTGTTTGTTTTATTCATTTGCTATTACTTGATTAACTAAGATGTCTTCCTTAAGGAATATTTTTGGTAAAAGTAAGAATAAGGGAAATTCCAAGACTGGCGAATCTAGTGATATTGCTGTTCCTCCTACCCTGCCCCCAGCTCCCCGAACCAAACCTCGTTGCCGTCCTACACCTGCTATTCTTGATACCAATAATAGTTTATTACAATTTAGCGATACTAAATTTTGCCATAATATTGCACCCAGTGAATTTTTAAACCATGAATTAATGAATGCTCTCTATTCTAATAATTATAATACTATTGATGAAAATGATGATGAGGAAATTGACCTTGATGAAACTAAACCGGAAGATGATACACCCATTAGTCATGCTCCTGATGTTGATCCAACTAGTAATAACGCTGCTAATCCAAATGATGACCCATCTAATACTCCTGTCACTGCCCCTACTTTTTCTAGAGAACCTATCAAACGGTAAGAAACATCTTCTGTTTGGCCAATTTTTACTCAACTAGTTTCAAAAAATAAGGCTAAGTGTAAAACTTGTGGTATGGACTTAGCTTTTAAATATGTGAAAACGCGATCGGGGACGGGATCTTTGGCTAGACGCCTAAAAAAACACCCTAATGATAACGTCAAATATCAACGTCTGAAAGCTCTGGTCGAGGGAAAAAATGCACCTAGTCCTAGTCAGACTGACCCTTGTACCGGTTCAAATCAATTTCAACCGGGAATTAACACTATTACTGGTGGTATTTTATATTATGATCCAAGAAAAGATCGGAAAGAATTGGCAAAATTGGTAATTGTTATGTGCTTACCCTATAGTTTTCCTTCTGACCATGCGTTTGTGCATTACATTAGAAAAATTTATAATCCTACTTATAAAGGTTTTCCTCGCATGACCGTAAAGAGCAATATTTATAAATATAAGCATGAATATAAACAATATTTGAGCTATTTATTTACTCATATAAATTGTTGTGCTCATTCCATGGGGGGGGAGGAAGACTAAGAAAGATATTGCTATATTTTTTATTGTTATAATAAAATTACAAGAGATTGCTTTGAATATTTTTTACAATATTTTTATCTTTAAATTTGAATTAAAAAATTATGTCACAATTCTATAATAAAATTACAAGGCATTGCCTTAGATGTTTTTTTAACATCTTTGTCTCTAAGTTCTATTTAATTAAAAAAAATTACTACTTAGCGATGGGCCCATTTAGCCCGTTTGGACCGCGGGTCCGACCCGTTTAACCAGGGATTATGAGTTAGTGGGCTCGGTCCCGGGCCGGTTCCTACAAAAAACATGTTTAGCCCGTTTATTTAGGGACCGGGACCAGGGCCCGCGGGACCAAGCCGGCCCACTTGTCACCCTTAGTCTCGACAACCTTATACAAGATACCAATTGATCCACACCTAATACCACACCAATAAAGACCAGGCAGACATCCTCAATAAAAAATGTAACTAAACTCTCTTATACTGCTCATGGGAGTGCTGAACTTTCCAAGACATTTATAAGTTCACTGGTAATCACAAGAAAAATCGATACCCTTATCTGAAGCAGCTGTAGCTTCAATGACTCTGATATCCCAGAAAGATGATGGATCAGCTGGCCAAGTTCCAGAAGGTAATAAATCTAATGAACAGCCGTAGACTTTTGTTCAATGCGACCAGACCCTCATGGAAAGATTAAAAATAAAAGGAACTATGAATTATTGCATGGTATGCACAACAACAGATTTTTCTAGACAACAATAACCATAAAGTAGTGACACAATTGTGTTTTAACCTGTGGTTGGACAGGGAAAAACACATAATCAATGTTTTCTGCATTTCAACAGTCAAGGCTCCAGCTGAAACCATCCTAGAGTAATGAGCGAATCAGCTCCTAGCTACACTGCAAATCTACAAGCCAAGTCTTGGGAAAAGCTCTCCAAGCTGGATTACGAGGACGCCAAAAACTACATTAAACTTTCAACTGTGAACCTCCTTTTCCATGTAGATCTGTTTATGTATGCTACAGATGTCAATCTGTGAGGTTGTTTCACAGGCATGTAGACAGTTCTTCCACTTAGTCAATTATCAAACTTTCAAATATTTGATTTGCTTAGGAGGTTCATATCTGGAGAACCTAGCACTGAGAATACCACAGCGGTGTCCCTTAAATATCTTTAGTTCATTAAATAAACCATATATTGAAGAATTACACACGTAAGGTTGAATTATCTAGGACGAGTGGTCTTTTTGATATAACATATAGTACTACGACTCAAAAAGCATCATCAGTTCTTCCTGGTAGATAGAATTTTAGATGGAAATTCTGGGAAGACGACATGAGCAAAATACACAGCGACAATTGATCTAAAGATACTTAACAGAATCACAACAAAAGTGGAAAAAACATTTACTGTTTCAGTCAATTAACAAACTTAATGCAGGGAGCGCTCTAACCTTTGCACGACAAATCTTGGTAATGGCCTCAACGTGAAGGCTTTGCAGCTCTTCGAGTGCATTAATATCCAAGCCACCCAAATCATCACCCTAAATCCAGTAAAAATGTGATTTATCTAGTGATGTCCAAATAAATGCCGCATCGATAACATTGTGTCTCAAGTGAAGAGTGCAAAATGCGACAAGCACAAGACTCCTGAGTCTTTAAGCAAGAAGCAATGCTCACAGTTCTTTATAGTAAAGCTCACAATTTAGAGAGAAAAAAAGTTACCCAACATATTTGCAATTAAAATTATTAATTTCGGTATCCACTAAAGAATAATGACTATAAATCTTAACAACTCAAATCAAACACCATTAAAATGTAGTTGCAACACGCCCACAAAAATATAAGCTCAATTGAAAAATTGATAATTACTTTTCAATTTCATAGTTAATTGCTCTGGTAATTCTTCTTAATTAGCTTCAATTGCAAGAGCCAGTTTTTATTTTCCAAACATCAGGCTATAAATCAAGAGTTAGGAATAGTAAATGAAGCATGGAGCAGACAAGAACAGGAAAAAAAACTCATTGATATCAAAAAACAGTAGAAGTAGCAAACACTAGAGAAGCTCCCAATCAAAGCTAGCCAAATAATAGTCATTTGATGAAAGTGTTTGTAGTTCACAGAATTAGTTAGTTAGCTACAACGTTCACAGATTAGTTGGTTAGTAGCATTCAAGAATTCAGTTAGAATCAGTTATGAAGTTGTCTAACTCCATGATGGATCTCTTTAATCTTTGATTCATTCTAAAAATCTCTCTCTCTCTCTCTCTCTCTCTCTCAAAAAAAAAAAAAAAAAAAAAAAAAAATTGTTAAGGAATTCTTCTTCTTTGGAGTTTTTAGAAGTCTGCTCTTCATCCATTGCTCTACAAACACGGTGAGGTAATAGCAAGGTAGTAGCTTCTGGGAAAAAGCATATTATTCAGACACCAACTTAAATAAGGAGCGGAAATGGGGAGGAACATACCTTTAATCTTGAAACTAAATCATCTAGTTCCTTGCACCTTTTCCTTTCCTTATGGTAACGATGCTTCAATAGTTCCAATGCATCCACAGCAGGAATGTTTTCAAATTTTTCACTATTATTAAATTTTTTCTCCAAATGACCATTGGACAAGGAAATGTCATTTCTTAATTTTGCTTCCAAGATATTAGACACATCAGACCCCTCAAATGAGACAGTCTCAGGAACAGGACCAGATTTCCTCATCTTTGCAACAAGTATCCACATATTGGCAAGCTCATTCTCCATATCTTCTTCTCGCTTTTTTGCATCATCAAGTTGTTTTCGTAGTTCACTTTCTATTTTATCTCTCTCATACAATGCAGCAACCAAAGAAGCCTCTCTTTGGTGTCGTGCATTCAGCTCTTGCTCCAACTCATCCACCGATAAAAAATCTTCTGTCTTCCTAACATGTGCATCAGGTCGACCTCCACCATCACCATTTTGCTTCATATCAAATGAAGCAGATCTCCTACAGCAGTTATTTTTGCAAGGCGCATCTTTTTCAGCAGCGAGTTTGGCATTTAGGTAAGAGAGCTTTGTTACCTCTTCAGCTAAGTTTCGGAGCTCAACTGCTGCTGCTGCTGCCAGCTCTTTTGCATAAGAAGCTTCCTCAGCTAGCTTTTGATGGTGAATTTCTAACCCTTCCTTCTCCTCAACAATTTGCTCCTTCTCTTGTTTCAGGGACTCTATCTCAGCAGCCTACGAAGAGAAAAACATGAAATATATTATATTTAAAAAAATTGCATCAAAAGCATAAAATTAAAGGAAAGCCTACCTGTGAAAGAAGCTGAGAATTCAAGAATGCATCAATACTGCATTCATTGGGGACTTCATGCACAAGTCTTTCATTTGATATCATAATACTAGTTTGAGTACTTTCATTCGGAATTCTTTCTTCATATGAACAAACCCCAGCCTCCCTTTCGAGTTTAGCTTCTGTATATTCATCCGAATACATTGCTAGTGTGGCAGCGTCATGATATGCATCCTGTTGCTGGCACGTAGAACTTTTTTCTGATAATAAGGAATCAAGTTGTTGCCTCAGCAGAAGGATAGTTTCTTGCATCTCAGAATTCTCGGACATCTTCAGGGACCAAATGATTTTCATTAGAGTTCAGAAGAATGTAACATCTGAATAGCAGATCATAGAAAGACTACAATTTTACCTTCATGTTTAGTTGCTCTTGCAGTACTCTGTTGTCTGCAGATTTAATCTTTTCATGATGACAAACTTAGTCGAGTTAGTCAGCAGCATTTAATTAGGTAGTTAATATCAAATGTTTGAGTCTAACCCAGCTCAAAAAAAACTTGACCATACCTCCAGCTCGAAGATCTTTTCATTTAGCTGAGCAGCTAGCTTGGACAATGCCTATATTTAAGTAAAGTCAGAATTCAAATGCTATTCTGTGATAAGAAACGACACATGGTAAGAAACTAGTCATGGACTTGGGATGTGTCCTGCAAGCAATAACGTAGCCTTTTGTTCTTGCATCTCTCTCTCTCTCCTGTTTGGTCTAGGAGCAGGACACATTTCAGTGAATAGTGTTCCTCTTTAATTGCCTGCTCGTATCTTTTGATAGGCAACCATTGATCTCACTAAAGAGGTATCAACAGATGCTGGACAATTACAGTCGAAAGGGTACGTATAGGATATACAGCAAGATACAGATGATTATAATCACCAAGGCTTGGTGAATTGTTGTAATTACCCAACTATAAGCTACAATTCCCAACAGCATGGACATGAACCTTCAGTGCAGCACAGGATAGCAGAATGTAAGGCCCTGAATACACATAGGCCATTCCAGGTAAATTAGGCAGTCCCATTCAATTAAAACTTTGCATTACTCAGTTTGCCAGGGAGTTATATTAGAGTTAATTAGGGATTTTACTTCCTAGAAACTTCTTTGACCTAGGTTTAGGGCTATGGTCATATTGGAAACTGTAAGATTCTTAAGAATATGCTACAAGAAGAGTATTTTGTCAGAGATGGAGGTGAAAAATGACAAGAATGAGCTCAAGAAGATCAAACAAGCCTTCAAAAAAAGGATGGTTTTTTTCGTTCAAATTGGGTGAACACTGGAACCCTCCCTATTGTGAACCAAACCAACAAATGCAGAAAAAGCAAAAGAATAAAGGTTTTACTGAACTTGGCCCAATTCCAATTGAATCGCATTGGTCATCAATCCATCAAAATGCTAAAGGATTATGGACTTCATCAATTTAGGCCCGTTCTAGATTAGGTAGCTGCTTCAGAGGTTCACTATATGTATGCTCCTATAAAACTCCAAACTTTTCCAAAGATTTATATGTATTAAGCATCACTTTTTTTTAAATTCACCTGAGAAATCTCAATATTGAGTGAACCCAGCGGTGTCATTTCTACTGATCCAACCATGCGTTGCTCCAGACGACGCATCTGAAATTTTTTTTCTCTGATTTCATCCTTTAAGTTTCGCATTTGCTCCTAATCATGAGACAATTATATAGGTATGATTACTCATATACACATTCAATATCCATCATATCTGGGAAAAGATTATAAAGTTCAACGTCAATAAATGGCTAACCTGAAGCTGCAAGTCCTCAGGACTCTTAACTGATTGCTCTGATACTCGTTTAAGAGAACTAACACATAATGCAACCTCACCAGCTAGCATCTTCACTTGCTCGTGAAGAAGATCCATTTGATCAGTTACAGTGGTCCCAGTCTGCAGAAGAAGATTGAGCATCTTAGCAGAGTTATAAGCAGAAGACAACTATAAAACCATTATCCGTGAGATTGCATACAAGCTGACAGTTTAGCATCCATTAACAACCTATAGAGTGCACAAAGAATATGATTTTGGGGGATGTCATGACATACAAAACCTGGAAGCCAATTGTATCTTTCTGTTTCTAAGCCTCTTTAACCTGAAGTGAATTTGATCTTGCATCTTAAAGGCATCAGTAGCACATGCATTAAGTTAATTACTTCCGAAGAAAAAATTAAGCAGTTCTCTAAACAAAGGTATCCAGCTCTACCTATTTAAAAAGAAACACCTATAACTCCAACTGCTCCAACTGAAGATTGAACATCTGGAGAAAGCATCTGTAACCACGTAATCAACTCTTACAGCAGAATATAAATGAGTTTGAGGCCTTACCACAGCTAAAACGTCTGATATTTCCTCAAAGTTAATGAAGACACTAAGGAGGACCAGATAACATGCCATTTGTCTTAGCACAACAAGTAAAGAAAACCATGGGTTAACATAAGGTAGCTTTTAAGAACGGGCAAGAATCTTCTTTAAAATTTATAAAAAAAAAATTGCTTAATTTTGTATAAATTTAAACTTTTTTAATAGATAAGAGGACAAACTCAGATTGAAGGAGTGGGTGCAAAGCTGAGAATTTGTTAAAATAACTGCAGGAAACCAGCTGGGTAAAACACATGAATGAATTTACTGGATCGACTACATTTTAGTAAATTACATATTATTGAAGAAACAAGGTAAAACATGTCATCTAGTTCCATCAACTACACAAGACAAACTAAGTTCTACAAAAAAAAAAATCCAATCTGCTTTTCTTCATTCTTCATATCAACTAACCAGAAATTAAAACAAAATTAGAAGAACTTACTGGTGGAAGTCGACCTCCAGTAGCTGCACTGAACAAATCACCTGCTTGGGTTCTATCTGGGACAAAGTCTACCGCTGGAGCATCATCCCCTCGCTTATTAACAGATCTTCTCCGCCCTTCCTTCATATCACTGAATGTAACTCTACTTTGCAATGACTTCAACGAGGATGCAGGTGAACCACTTGCCGAGCTTTCATAATCAGCACTTGGTGATGATCCAATCAGATTTTCAGGCTTCTGTAGCATAAACAATGCATTAGTATGTTTTTCTAAGAGTCAAATGTCTTCCACTGACATCATACCAAGACGGTAAATCATTAGTATCTTAGAACATATTATTTCTAGAGCAAGGAAATAATCATTATAAGATTGCAGATTCTTAAAAAATTAACTTCTGAATACATATCATTGTTGAAAGACAAACACTGAGGATATCAGGATAAAACTTTGATACTTAGGAGACGAATATTATTGTGCTTCTCTTTTCCTTTTTCTTTTGTTTTGTCATTTAGTACTACACAATCTACCTTTTGATTTTTACAATAGTGTTCCATTTCATGCTATAACAGATTTATTCTTCCATTTTAAGTCTTGGTATGGGAAATTCTTCCAGTGCATTATCCAACCCGCAAAAGTGAAAGGATGGATTTTTGTATCACAAAAGTATGCCAACCAGAAAAGATTAATCCACCTGTTGTCCGCAATATCATATTCTTCTGATATCTAGCTAATATTTCTTAAGAGTTAAATCTTTTGCGCCCAACCTTACATATGCCAATTTCTTGCATGCTTAACTTTTCCTTCTTTGTTTTACGTAATAGGAAACGTTCACATCTATTTTACCAGCTGGAAATCAGTGATTGAGATTCACTGTTGCAGTAGCATTAGAAATTTATATCGTGCACTAGTGACTTGTCACATTCTGAAAAGGTCTTATATGAAGAGGATTGAGAGATATTAAAAGTTTACTTTTAACTTGAACCAGCCAAGCATCCCTCTCCTTCTGTTTCTTCTAAAATCTTTGACCAATTCATCAAGGTTTGTGACACCCTCTCTTCCATCGGCTGATAGTTCGGAGTCAATGCTTCCAGCATCCTCATCTATCATGTATTCTCGTTTTCTATCCGGTAAGTAAGCCAGCTGCATGATCAATGAAGATAAACATGTACATCATGATAAAGGTTTTATGAGCATATTGGTACGTTTAGCAAAATAAAGCGCTCTATATTTGGTAATATGTCTTTAATGCTTGTGTAACACAAAGTATTATCAGTTCGATTACTAGTCAGCACATTATGTAAGAGAGGCTAGCTGTTACCTCATCTTCTCCGAAAGAATGTCTGCGTCTATGGCCAGGCTTTTCATGGATATCAGGTTGCATTGTACTTTTTGTAGAAACTAAGATTAGTTTAGTTAATCTTTGAATCCTTCCCATCAATGCTGCTTTCGCTTGTTCCTCCTCTTCCAATCGTGATTGTAACTTCACCTGCCCAGCCTCTAACTGCATCACATATAGAAAAAATGAAAAATATACACCAGTTAAATAGGCATGTAAAATAAGCCCTAATATCCTGGGAAGCTGCCTCTTTTTTTCTGTGTATAGTTTTTTTAAGAGATCACTGCTTTTTGTTTTCTGCATATTTTCTTGTGTGTATCTGTTTGGGAGTTCATAGTTTCCCAACAATTTTATACAAAAAAGGTATTTCCTCTGCAAAAAGGTGTACCATCCCTTGCTGCATAATCTAGACCCTATGGAGAGAGAGGAATCAGAGATGTCGTTTTTTTTTTAAAAAGCAAGCAAAAATCTTATTGATGAGCTCCATGAGTCCTAGGTCCACAGGAGTCTCTGTTGATAGAGACGTGGATCAGTTGGACGAGATTGTTACTAACACCATCTATATACAAAAAGGTTCTCTGGAGCTTCGGATTAACAAGTACACTGGTGTGTATTAATGGGACATACCTGGAGCTTCAGATTAACCAGATCATCTTGACTGGGTCCCACTTTCTGATTTTCCATAATGCCACGCTTCAGAAGATCAAGCTCTTGTTTCAAACAGGATATTTCTCTCTGATACTTTTTGATGAGAGACTTCTCGTCTATAATCTGAAATAGTTCAAAACACATGATTTATAATTGCAATGCAGATGGTTATGTTATAGCAACAGCATTTTCCTCCTTATGCTTCCCCACAAAATCTCACCTTATTCTGTGATGCTTTTATTTCCACATGCTTAGTTCGATGTGCAAATTTCAAGGTGTTGTGCGTCTCCTCTGTGTTGCTGGAGGCTGGTGTTACCGTGCAAATGAGCTTTAGAAAAATCCAAAAGAGTGAATCAGTACTTAGGTTTTTTTCTTTTGCTGGGGTAAATTGGGAAGGGGGAGTCCATGCAACTCAAACTCAGAGTTCGGTTCAAAGCACTGTAAGAAGATAATTGACAGCTGGCAAAGCTGATTTACTAAAACTTACAGAAACTAGACCATGTCCACTGAGTGATGACTGCAACAGACGTGTAAGCTTTGAATCTCGATATGGGATATGAGTAGATTTTTCATCTGTTAGTTTAGATATAACCTGCATCATCAAATGTTGATAAATCGATATACAAATTCCAGCACTGCACTCCAAAGGTAACGGCCGAAACAATTAATTTGTGCATTCTAAAGAAGAATTCAGTGTTCAATCTGGGGGAAACGAAAGGGACAGATGAAGCGTAAGGAGACATATAGACAAGGGAAGTTCTCATGAGTAAAAATACGAAAGAAATAGCTTACAGTGCCAAGAGTGAGTAAGCTCTTGTTTATGAATGAACCTTCTTTCCTTCTTAACCCAGTTGTCTCAGTCTTGGAACTTTCAGAGCCTGCCAAATCAATCAGATGCTACAAAGAAGATTTGAGTACAGCATGCATGAACAGCATAGTGACAACAGAACGAGAAGATAAATTCTAAAGACCCGAATACCATACTGAAAACTTTAGCCGAAAGAAAATGTATAGTCTAGTGAACTATAGGCTATAACATCAAATAGCTAACAGGTAAATTTCAAAAACAAAATGAGCCAAAAGTAACACTAGCTACCAGTTGCGACAGAGCTACTTCTTCCCCCTGATTTCCTCCTCGTAAACTGCTTTCAATTGTCTGGCACAGAAAACCACTCATTAGATAGTGCAAATTTGACTGAAGGAAAATCACTTTGTGACATAAAAATGGACAAAAGAAAAAAATATATATAATTACAAATTGAGCATCTGCTGTATAGTCAGCAACATGATCAACTTTAATTTTATAAATAATCAAACAGAAGATGATTTCATGAATTTTCCTTTATGAGCCAAAGACACGGCATTCAAAAATCCTAGTTCACTCCTCAATTTCTGGCCAAGGATCAAACTCTGGCAGCTTTAGTTAAATTGCATCTCGATCTTAAGTCAAGACAACACATTGAGTTAATTACCTATTTTGTCTTTGCCCCTAATTCTTTAGTTTCAAAACATATCAAAATTACCGGAGTACACAAGTGGGAACTTGGTAATACTTTCCTTAAATGTGTTGCAGAATTATTCACTTTGAGTATTGAGCTACTATGTGCAAAATGTTTTTCCGTCACCTCCATCATTTACTTATGCTGCACTAGTCCTACACAAAACTACACTCGAACATGGGATAATAATCATTATCTATGAATATCCAATAACAAATAATTAGATAAGTGTTTATCAGCTAGAACACAGCAAGGAAGACATCCTTGTCATTTTCTGAATGCAAAGAATACACTAGAACATAGTTTAAAAGGGAATGAATGAGATAGCTATTACCAAAGTAAATATTGTATGGCTCCGACTGCTCAGTAAATTAAAGTTGTTGGAACCCACATGTCTGTGCTCTGTTTCAATGTGCCATCAAAGCCAAAGATACATGTTAAGAAGTTTCCCTTGGCATCTGGCGAAATGGTGACATATCAATACTTAGTGGAAATCAAGAATATCAAGGTCACATTAATGCTTAAGATTTCCTGAAGAAGACAAACCAAGCTAATTGATTATTGCGCAATTTGCTTTCATTGGAGATGGCTTGGGTGATGGGCACGATTTTTTGGGAGAGATGAATATTTATCAGTACATGTCAAGATAGGTGTAGATGAAACTGCAATTAAGCAAATATTGCCAATTGTTTTCTAATATATAGACCAAATATTTGCACTATATATGAGATAGAAGAAATAGAAGATGTTTTGAAGGTTTGGCTGATGCGGTTCATAATAATAAGCAGCAGTTTCTAATACTTCTTTTTTCATGTAATCAAGACTCGTATAAAATATGTAAAGATATCGAACTCTTTAGTGCTGTTCATCAGTAAATCCAATATGAAGGCATTCTGGCACGAATTAGTACCACAGCCTTCTGATCAAAGAATATGATTACTTATATAAAGTATCACAAATAGGTAACTGCAATGAGTAAAAGCAACATGGGCTTGTTACATGAAGGTACTGATAGCAATCTCTCTTTATATTATAAATAGACGAGATTTACAACCTTCCCCAGATGCTATTAAGGAAAGTGCATGAGCAGGGGACAGAACAACTTCCTCCTTGATTCCTTCAACATACGTCCCCTGCATCTTTCAAATAAATTGTTAAAACTTCAAATGATAAGTAGCTTTCAAGAAAACTAATCACATCAAAGAGTAAAAGGGAAAAGAGCTCCCAATTTCATAGGAATCAATATAACTGACTGCTTAAAAGATAGCTCCCTCACCACCTTTCAGAATAGAAACTGGAACATGGAAAAGGAAGTCCACATGGAAGCAAATGAAAAGAGAATAAACAGGACTTCAAAGGCAACATTGGACCCAAAAAACGAAATTACAGTACTCTTGCAACTCAGGGACCGTATCTCCATTTAGATGCTGCATAAATCTCTGTAAAGACCATTCAATTCCGAGAGAAAAAGTGGACAACTAAAAGATCCAAATATCCAAGTTAAAGCATAAGATTCTATGAAGATTATTTTGTTCCTCCCGTGTAAAAGATAATCCAAATTGACAATAACTGCACGATGATTATAGCTGATAAAGAGCTAATCACTAAAAGAAAAAGATAAAAGAGCTAGTCATACAAAGTATACATTATTGATGCTTTTTCAATCCCTTTCATGGTTTTTTGTTCCTATATTACACCTCGACTTGCTGCACTTCGTTATCACTTTTGTTTTTTTTTCTCAAAAATGTCATTATATTTGCCGCTACACCAATCAGTTTCAGCTACTGACTACATCAGATGTGTTAATCTCCAAGAAACTATAAAAAGAAAAACAGGCAACCAAGGCTTTGGGGAATGTAAACATGATCTTATTATACAAAGTGTTAAGAAAATGGACCTTGGGCATATCTCAACACCAAAAACATAACTCATAAAGTGAGGATTTCCCATGACAGCGGACAACAGTCTTTTCTCTCAACCAATGCGAGACACTTACCACCCCCTCCCACAGACGCCCAAGGTT
The DNA here is from genome assembly GCA_000715115.1 of Nicotiana otophora. Classification (NCBI taxonomy): domain Eukaryota; kingdom Viridiplantae; phylum Streptophyta; class Magnoliopsida; order Solanales; family Solanaceae; genus Nicotiana; species Nicotiana otophora. The sequence continues at coordinate 21,482 of AWOL01S0092998.1, read as the reverse complement.
GGAACATTTGGGGCGTGAACAACATAACATCAGGGCTCAACACTGAGTAAAACCAAGAATAAGGATAGATCTAGCTCTAATACCATGTGAAAGAGTCACCACATCCAACCGAAATTTAAGGCAATGGTTGGAATAGGGCTAAATCATTTAAACCCCTTACAAAATTGATGAGGGACAAGTGTTGCATTCTCTAACACTCTCCTTGTTCCAATTCTAAGGCTTTGCACGTGTATTTGATTTGTTTTGACTTCCCTTTTATTTTTAAGTAGAGAGAAGAGTTCAACAGGAGCGGGCCTAGAGTATAGAGAGATATATTAGGCTCAACGAGCTAATAAGTGGGCTTGGAGAAACATTAATGGATTGATGGGTTAAATTAA
>AWOL01S0092998.1:0-14862 GCA_000715115.1 Nicotiana otophora | reverse complement strand
CATGCTCCTTGCGAATCTGTTGGACCATCAGTTCCTTCTGGTTTGAAACTCTGAAGACGTGGGGGAAGGAGACCCTCAGAGTATCCTCTCCACACCACCTATGATTCCAAAAGCTGATTCTCCTTCCATCTCCCACCCTATAAGTGATGTTGCCACTGAATGCTTCCCAATTCTTCATGATGCTCCTCCACATGCCACACCCGAAAGGTGTTGTGATCGCCTTGGTCATCCAACCCCCTCCCGTTGAATCGTACTTTTCTACTATGACCTCCCTCCATAGAGCATGCTCTTCTACCTCGAATCTCCACAGCCACTTTCCCATTAAACCTTTGTTAAATACCCTAAGATCTTTCACTCCAAATCCACCCCACTTCTTTGGGGAAGTGATTGTCTACCAATTCACTAGATGAAACTTTCTAGTTCCATCCGCCGCATCCCACAGAAAGTTCCTTTACAATCGCTCCAGTTTTTCTGTGATGCTCACCGGTGCTTGCAACATGGATAAGTAATAGGTGGGCATACTCGATAAAGTGTTTTTGATAAGCACTTCCTTACCTCCTTTTGACAAATACCGTTTCTGCCACCCTGCTAATCTTTTTTCAACCCGCTCGATTACTAGATTCCATACAGTAGTATCCTTATATGAAGCGCCCAAAGGGAGGCCCAGGTAAGTAGTGGGAAGGGAGCCCACCTTGCATCTGAGAACACCAGACAAGGCATCAATATTAGTAACCTCACCTACCGGGAAAATCTCACACTTGCCGATGTTGATTTTGAGTCCTGATACTAACTGAAACCACTGCAGAACCTGCTTCAGGTAGGTCAATTGATCCATATCGGCATCACAGAAAACCAGTGTGTCATCCGTAAAAAGCAAATGTGAGACTTTTCGGGCACTGAGCACCCCAATCGGAGCTGAGAATCCTCTCAAGAAACCTCCGCCCGCCGCACGATCCATCATTTTGCTCAGAGCATCCATCACTAGAATGAATAACATGAGGGATAGGGGGTCACCTTGCCTGAGACCCCTGGAACTGCCAAAGAAACCACACGGGCTACCGTTAACCAGGACAGAGAATCTGACTGAGGAAATGCAGAACTTGATCCATCCCCTCCATCTTTCCCCAAACCCCATCCGCATCATAATGAAGTCCAGGAACTCCCAATTGACATGGTCGAAAGCCTTCTCAAGGTCCAACTTGCATAGTAAGCCGGGTTCTCTATTTTTCCTTCTTGAGTCTACAAGTTCATTTGCCACCAAGGCAGCATCCAGGATCTGCCTACGTTCCACAAACGCATTCTGGGAGGACGAGACAGTCATGTCAAGAACCTTCTTAAGTCTGTTGGAAAACACTTTAGAAATAATCTTGTAAATGCTCCCCACGAGACTAATAGGCATGTAGTCTCTGATATAAGATGCGCCTTCTTTCTTAGGCACAATAGTAATACTGAAGCATTGATACTTCTCTCGAAAACACCATTCGCATGGAAGTATTCAATGGCTTCCATCAACTCCCCCTTGATGGTGTCCCAAAAGAGCTGAAGAAAAGCCAAAGAGAAACCATCAGGACCGGGGGCCTTATCACCAGCACAACTCGATACAACCCCGTGCACCTCCTCCTCCTCGAAAACCCTTTCTAGCCACTCATTGTCTGTCTCCCCTATATGGTTGAACTCTATTCCCTCAAAGTCGGCCTCTAACTAACTTCCTCTTTATATAAGTTCTCATAAAACCCCGCTATCGCCCTTTTTACCTCCTCCTCTCCCTCAATACTCACCCCATCCACAACTAAGGACTCTATGAAGTTTATCCTTCGATTTGCGACCGCCACTCTACAGAAAAACTTGGTATTCGAATCCCCCTCCTTTAACCAGAGCGTCCTCGAGTTTTGCCGCCAACTAGTCTCCTGAGCTATTGCTAACTCGACTATTTCCCTGTTAACCTCCCCCAATCTCTCTTTCTCAGATTCATCTAACTCCCCCACCCCTTTCCCTCTTTCTAAATCCCCCAATTCATGCATAAGCTCCCTCATTTTAACCTCTACCCTCCCAAAAACCTCCTTATTCTACCTAATAATATCTCCCTTGAGCAATTTGAGTTTCTTCGAAAGACGGAATGAAGGTGTCCCTGATACCCCGTAGCTTGTCCACCATTCTTTCACCTTGTCACCGAATCCCGGCACCTTCAACCACATGTTTTTGAATCGGAAGGGAGCACGCACCCCCCTCCCTCTGCATCCATCTAGCAAAATAGGCAAATGATCTGAAGTCAACCTAGGTAAAGGAATCTGCAGCACATTCGGCACCAGCTCATCCCATGAGGGAAATGTAAGGAATCTATCAAGTCTAGACCTTGAGTTGGAATCCTCCGCCCTGGCCCAAGTAAACCTTTCCCCTGACAGAGGAAGAACAATGAGAAAGTGATCATTGATGAAGTCAGAAAACTCCTCCATGGCCCTCGAAATCACACTACACCCTAATTTCTCCTCCGGGAATCTAATAGTGTTAAAGTCTCCCCCTAGAACCCATGGAATATCCCATTCCCCCATAATATTGGCCAGTTCCTCCCAAAAAGACACCTTGAACCCTTCCCCTACTGGCCCGTACACTCCCCCAAATCCCCACTCCACCCCACTCACTCTATCTTTGACGAGAGCTGCCAAAGAGAAAACTCCCTTCCTAATCTCCTTTTAGATGGCTGCATGTTTTATTTTTCACTGCAAGCAAATTGAGTAACATGTTGGATATATACTCATTTTCAAAATGTGTACACTTTTGGATCTATCATCTAAATCAAGTGAACACACCAAAAAAGCATGGCGGGAATTAAAATGACTAATGAAAACTTAACGAAATGACTTACATGCATTGTATGAGTCTTTCCGCTGCTAGTTACACCATAAGCAAACACAGTTCCTGGAAAACATTTAAATACAACAAAGATAACAATGTAAGTGCCAAGCGGAAGACAAAATGTGAAGGAATGAGTGTCTTTGGTCTACAAAACTTTCCCCTCTATCCACACCATAGAACACCTTAGTTTGCGACAGCAATGCCTAAAAGGCTAAAACATAATTCTTAGCTATCACTTAACTGGCCCCAATACCGTACCAGTTGATGACTTACACGTTCAGTCCGACGCTTCAAAGTGTAATACAACAATTTATGGTTTCTTAAAGTAATGACCAAACTATCTTTCTCAATTAAAGGAAGAAAACATAGAACCAAAAACTCCCTAAAGAGTCGTAACTTTCGATTCCACGTCCCTCTAAGAATGGATGGAAGCAAAATCTTACAAATTTTGTAAACAAGTAAAAGGTCTTGTTAAATTACTTCATCGCAGTATGTACAACAATATTATTATCCTCTGGTTTGCTCCCAAAAACATGATGCAGAAAGGAACAAGGGATGGACTGATATATTTATGTAAAAGATAAAGGAAAGACGGCCATTGCTTTGGTAGAAGAAAGTCAAGAAATAAAGTTATGATATAAAGGTTGTTTTTTCTCCAAGACTGACATATTACAGTATGGACAAATGTGCTCCGAGTCTTCAAAAATGTTGTTGGGTGTGCGTCGGAACCTCCAAACACATTTTTGGAGATCCGACACGGGTACAACAACATTTTTGGAGAGTACGAGCAACTTACAATATGGTATAACTTAACAAGTAATGTTCATCTTATAGTTTGCAGTTAAGGAAAATTACTATTAAGTTAATTCAGCAAGGCGAAACCCCCCAAAAAAAAAGGAACGAGCCAACACACTTTAAATTCTATTTGAAGTATCAACATAAAAGAGAAAATGCTGGAATGTATCATAGCTCTGTTCCAGTTATAAGGTTGCAAGTTAAACTCAACATATATGGAGGAGTCATTACCATTAATTCCTTCCATGGCACCACCCACCACATGCTGAGCTGCAACATCATAAACATGGCGTGTAGTTGTAGCAGGGCCAAAAACTTTATCTGTATGAAAGATATTTCCTTTTTCTAATAAGCAAAAGAAATGATATGTCCGTGGGAAAGTGAAAAACAAGTGAACCCTAGGAATAGGCAGAACGAAAAAAAGTAACGGAACAAAATAATCTAACACTGGAACTCCATTAAAACAGTTACAATTGGAATTCCAGACACAACCATGCATGAATGATTGTGCCTCCATCAACATCAGTAGTACTTTTTGACGAATGAACATACTATTCTACATTATTATTACAAGAACATACACTTCCACACATTTATACAGATAGAAAAATGAAAGCTAACGGGTCCACCAAGTCATAAACGACTAACCAAAACTATAAGCAATTTTGGGATTGATCTCATTGCGGACCGTATAATCTCCATCAGCATACCAAGCTAACTCGTCGCCTTTCCCAATCTCTCTAGCACTACAAAAGATGAAAAAAATCGACTTGTCATCATCAGCAACAGCTCAGCTAATGGAGGACCAGTGCACAAATAAATGTAAGGAAATTACTCACTTGAGTGGACGAAACCTAACGGTAACAGTGACATTCTCCTTAGTCTTTCCAGAAGAACCCGGTGGACAGTCGGAGCTAGGAGTCGACGGAGAAAATGATGATTTTGCCGGCGGTACAGTGGGAGCTTTGGAGGAAGTAGTGGAGGAAGGGGTCGTAGGACGTTTAGAGGAGGAGGAAGACGACGACGACGACGACGATTTTCGAGACCGGAACGGCGAGATGGACGATCGGAGCCTTGACGACGACATCGGAAGAGAGAGAGAGAGAAGTGTGGGGGGGTCACGTGCAGGCCGGCGAATATATTTGCCGCCCTTTGTATATCCCTCCAAAATACGAGCTTTTGATATTCTATAGAGCGGGTCTTCGAAATATTTTGGGTCTCTGGTTGTGAAAGTGCAATGACTAAAATGGCCTCCCGACCATGATCTAACCTGGGGAGTGGGGACTTGGACTCTGGACCATTTAGTTCAAAATGGGGGGAATCCTTTTCTCGTTTCTTTTGTGTCTTTGTCCTGTCATTTTCCTCTTATTATGGTGGATTAGTGCATGCTGAAATTTTATTTTTTGACTTAGTGAGCCAGTGAATAATGTGGATGAGATAATAGGATTTCCATGGGATATTTTTTATTCTTAAAACACCTATATTTATTTTTGGGGAAAAGAATCAAAATACTCCTTGAATTATGTATATGGTATAAATATGCCATCTGCTAATAGTTGGGGGTGCTTTGTAGTTATAAGTGTAGCACATATATGCCATGATTATATGGATCTAATTAGCATCTAAATACTTTGATTAGTACTCAGGGTTTGCCTCATATATGCCATCCAGCCAACAATTAACTTATGATATATCTAGACCATTTGCCAAAATTTAGGATCAAATTTGATCCTTTCTCATTTATTTATTTTTCACTTATTCTTCCTTATCTTCTGAAACACTACCTCATACGGTCACCTCCTCGCTAAAACCCTTTTTCACTACAAAACTAACCATTCAAAATACCTACTTTAAAAACAAAGCCTAGCAGACAACGAGAGGACAGGGCAAACCTCCAACTATCTCGCTCTTCTTGCTCGATCACCAGTATACCACATAAGTCTTGGTCCTTCACATCCACTCCATGACACCACCATAAATCTCATTCATCCATCCAATAATAAAACTTTTGTCACGATCCCAAATTCCCTATGTAGGATGTCGTGATCGCATCTAATCTCTAAGATTAGGTAAGCCTATCAATTATGCGGAATAACGGAATCTAAATCTGAAACCCAAATCTCAACATGTGAAATAATTAAAAACTCAATTCAAAGTAGTTACAACTCCAAAAATCTGGTAAGAATAAGTCACAAGCTTTTAAGAGAAATACTAAGTGTCTCTAAACATCAGAGTCTAATGGAGATAAGGAAAACAACATAATAAAGATAGATGGGGACTCCGAGGTCTGCGGACGCTGGCAGATGTAACTTAAAGTCTCCGCGTACTCACTAGCTCACTGATACCTAGTCTGGTAGAAAGTATCGGGATCTGCCCAAAAAGATGTGCAGAAGCGTCGTATGAGTACACCATAGCGGTACCCATTAAGTGTCAAGCCTAATCTCTATAGAGTAGTGCCGAGGTCAGGTCATGGCCCTACTGGAAATAATAAAAGACAAGGCGAGCAGTTTAACATAATAATAATAATAATAATAATAATGACAATGGAAGTGAATCAAGTAAGGAGTATGTCATAATTTAACTATACAGAATAAGGGCAAATAATACCGCACGGAAGGAAAACATGAATTTACATATTTAAGGAAAACACAAAATAACCAAAGACAAGTACACAAATGAGAAAATATCAACAAGGGAACTCCCGAGGTACCGCCTCGTAGTCCCAAATCATAAATAAATTCACAATAATTCTTTTCCTTGTATCACCGCGGGAGACTTCACGTTAAATTTTAAAGAAAATATTTTTTCCGAAATAGCATCCCACGTTTTAGCCACCCTTATCACACCGCATGACTTCTAGTAGTTCCCCTACTAGCCACACATATCACGCCACCCTTATCTCACTGCATACGTTTCAACACCCATACCTTACACCAACGCATGTGTATCAATATCACAATTTGCACCTTAAGTGCCCAAATATTTCAACTTGCCAAAATAAATCAATAACACGTTATTTTTCACAATAAGGAGCTCACGGCTCAATCAAAATGAACACAAAATCTCACAAAATAGTCGGGAGTGAATAATTCAACAAAAATAATATTTCACAAACTTAACACTTTGCCTCAATACCAAATTTTTAATGTCAAATACTTCATATAAATAATAATTCAATTAAGAAATTCAACTTTCAAATAATGAGCACATAATAAAAGAAACAAAACTTCAACTAAACAGGTAAAGCAATTAGTAGAAAAAAGTAAGGCAAATTTAAAATATAAAAGTAGACCAATGATGATGAATATAACACGATAAAATAATTTAATTAATATGTAACAGAGTCCTACACAATTTAAAGACATAATCTTTCACATTTGATTCGTGTACACACTCGTCACTTCGCGTACACGACTTTCAACACATCACACTTTTCATGACATTACCAATCGTAAGGGAAATTTAACCCACAAAAGGTTAGACAAGTCACTTACCTCGAATCTCGCTTAATTAATCGTTAAGATGCTTTTCCCTCGGTTTTCCAACTCGGAATGGCCCAAATCTTTCACTGTAGCAAATTTCGTTGAGAATTGAATAATGGAGCACCCCAAAGCAAACAACGGTACAGCAAATGATCTGTTCCAAATGAACGTGCAGCAGTAAGCTCCGATCAAAAAATTTCCTGAACTTGAACCGTGACCGAAGTTCGAATAGGAGACTCGTCGGCGACGACCTCGAGCACAGAGCTTCACGGGATTAATGGAAGATTTTGGAGCTGTTTTCTCGGCGAAAATGGCAGCGATATGAGCTGCTGTTTTTGAACATTTTGGGACTATTTTGTCTGTGTTTTGGGGAGCTATTTTCAGCGTTTATGGGGCTGGATTTTGCAGCTGGTTTAGGGCTGTTTTGTGCTATTTTTCAGCTGATTTTGCAAGTGATTTTCGCTGAAAAAACGAGCTGTTTTTTAGGTCATTTTTTGGATTGTTTTTGGGTTAGATTTCGGGATAGAATTTGCAAATTTTAGATCTGGTTTTGCTGGGGTTTGGTGATGGAAAACAGAGGCTGTTTTGGGGTTGTTTTCAGGTTGGAGTTTGGTGCATTTTTGGCTGGATTTTGAGGTGTTTTAATGGAGATTCAAGGGCTGTTTATTGGTGTTCTTTGTAGAGCTTTACATGATATTTTGAGCGACTTTTGGACTATTTTTTCATGGAGGAAGAAGTGTGCCTTTTGTTGAAGAAAGAGGAGCACACCATCATTTTTTTTTTCCGTTTTTCTCACTCTTCTCTCTTATGTGCAAAGAATGTCCAAATTTGATCCGTTAACAATCCGAAACTCACCCGAGGCCCCCGGGACCTCAACCAAATATATTAATAAGTCTCAAAACACGATACGAACTTAGTCGAAACCTCAAATCATATCAAACAACGCTAAAAACATGAATCATACCCCAGTTCAAGCTTAATGAAACTAAGAAATTTCAAATTCTACATTCGATGCTGAAACCTATCAAATCAAGTCTGATTGACCTGAAATTTTACACACAAGTCATAAATGACATAACAGACCTATAAAAATTTTAAGAACTGAATTCGGATCCCGATATCAAAAAGTCAACTTCCCAGTCAAACTTCCAAACTTAAATTTCTATTTTAGCCATTTCAAGCCTAATTTAACTACGGACTTCCAAATAATTTTTCGGACACGCTCCTAAGTCCAAAATCACCATACGGAGGTATTGGAATCATCAAAACTCTATTCCAGGGTCGTTTACACATAAGTCAACATCCGGTCAACCATTTCAACTTAAGTTTTCAACCTTGAGACTAAGTGTCTCAATTCATTCTGAAATCTCTCCGGACCAGAACTGACTACCCCGACAAGTCATATAACAACTATAAAGTACAAAATGAAGAGTAATTGGGGGAACGAGGCTACAACTCTCAAAACGACCGGCCGGGTCGTTACATCCTCCCCCTCTTAAACAAACGTTCGTACTCAAACGGGCATAGAGACATACCTGAAGTGGTAAAAAGATGATGATAACGGCTGCGTATATCATGCTCGGTCTCCCAAGTCGCCTCCTCGACCGGATGACCCATCCACTATACTTTTACTGAAGCAATGCTCTTCGATCTCAACTTTCTAACATGTCTGTCCAAAATGGCCACTATTCTTCAACATAAGATAGATCCTTATCCAACTGGACTGAGCTGAACATATAACACACGAGACGGATCGCCGTGATACTTTCGGAGCATGGAAACATGGAACATTGGATGAACTGCATAGAGACTAAGTGGTAGTGCAAGTCTGTAAGCCAACTCTACAACTCTCTCAAGAATATCAAAAGGCCCAATATACCTAGGGCTCAACTTACCCTTCTTCCCGAATCTCATAACACCCTTCATAGACGAAACCCGGAGAAAGACCCGCTCCCTAACCATGAATGCAACATCACGAACCTTCCAATCCGCATAACTCTTCTGCCTGGATTGTGCTGTACGAAGTCGATCCTGAATTAATTTAACCTTTTCCAAGGCATCCTGAACCAAGTCTGTACCCAATAGCCTAGCCTAGCCCGGCTCAAACCAACCCACTGGAGACCGGCACTGCCTCCAATATAAGGCCTCATACGGAGCCATCTGAATGCTGGCCTGACAATTGTTGTTGTAGGCAAACTCCGCAAGTGGCAAGAACTGATCCCAAGCACCCCCAAAACCTATCACACACGCATGAAGCATATCCTCAAATATTTGAATAGTGCGCTTGAAATGCCCGTTCGTCTGAGGGTGAAAAGTGGTACTCAACTCCACACGAGTACCCAACTCTCATTGTACGGCTCTCCAGAACCGTGATGTAAACTGTGTACCCCGGTTAGAGATGATAGATACCGGTACGCCATGAAGCCTGACAATCTCACGAATGTAAACCTGAGTCACATGCTCCGAAGAGTAAGTAGTAACCACATGAATGGAATAAGCTGACTTGGTCAATCTATCCACGATCACCCAAACTGCATCAAACTTACTTTGAGCCCGTGGGAGTCTAACAACAAAGTCCATAGTGATTCGCTCCCATTTCCATTATAGAATCTCTAACTTTTGAAGCAATCCACCCGGTCGCTGATGCTCATATTTCACCTGCTGACAATTTAGGCACCGGGCTACATATTTCACTATGTCTTTCTTCATCCGCATCCACCAATAGTGATGCCTCAAGTCCTGATATATCTTTGCAGCACCCTAGATGAATGTAATACTGCGAACTGTGAGCCTCCTGGAGAATCAACTCATGCAAACTATCTACATTGGGCACACATAGCCGGCCCTAAATTCATAATACACTGTCATCTCCAATAGTGACTTCCTTGGCATCACGTGGTGAACAATGTCATTAAGGACAAGCAGATTGAGATTATCATATTGACGCTCTGTGATATGATCATAAAGAGAAGACTGAGAAACCACATAAGCCAAAACTCGACTCGACTCGGAAATATCCAATCGATAAACTGGTTGGCCAAGGCCTGAACATCCAAGGCTAAAGGCCTCCCTGCTACTGGTAGATATGCTAAGCTGCCCATACTTTCCGCCTTACGACTCAAGGCATCGGCCACTACATTGGCCTTCCCGGGATGATAGAGAATAGTGATATCGTAATCCTTAAGCAACTCCAACCACCTCCGCTGCCGCAAGTTAAGATCCTTTTGTTTAAACAGATGCTGCAGACTCTGGTGATCGGTGTAGACCTTACAAGGGACACCATACAAGTAGTGCCGCCAGATCTTCAAGGCATGAACAATAACTGCTAATTCAAGATCATGGATCAGATAATTCTTCTCATGTACCTTTAACTGTCTGGACGCATAGGCAATCACCCTACCGTCTTGCATCAACACTGCGCCGAGACCAATACGTGATGCATCACAATACACAGTATAAGATCCTGAACCTGTAGGCAACACCAATACTAGGGTTGTAGTCAAAGCTGTTTTGAGCTTTTGAAAGCTCTCCTCACATTCCTTTGTCCATCTGAACGGAGCACCTTTCTAGGTCAATTTGGTCTTAGGAGCAGCAATAGAAGAGAAACCCTCTACAAATCGGCGATAATATCCCGCCAAGCTAAGAAAACTCCGGATCTCCATAGTTGAGGACGGTCTGGACCAACTCTACACTACCTTAATCTTCTTCGGATCTTCCTTGATCCCTTCGCACGAAACTATATGACCCAAGAATACCATTGAATCTAGCCAGAATTCACACTTTGAAAAATTTGCATATAACTTATTTTCTCTCAAAGTCTGAAGCACAATCCTCAGGTGCTGCTCATGATCCTTCCGGCTCTAGGAGTACACCAGAATGTCGTCAATAAATACAATGACGAATAAGTCAAGAATAAGTCAAGATAGGGCTGAAATACATTGTTCATCAAATGCATAAATGCTACTGGGGCATTGGTCAAACCAAAAGACATCACAAGGAACTCGTAATGACCATACCGAGTCCTGAAAGGAGTCTTCGGGATATCCGGCTCCCGAATCTTCAACTGATGATAGTATGAACGCAAGTCGATCTTAGAGAACACTCTGGCACCCTGAAGCTGATCAAATCGGTTATCAATAAGTGGTAATGGATACATGTTCTTCACTGTAACCTTGTTCAACTGGCGGTAATCAATACACATCCGCATAGAACCATCCTTTTTCTTCACAAACAAGAAAGGAGCACCCCAAGGCGATACACTGGGCCGAACAAAACCCTTAGCAAGCAGCTCATGTAACTGGTCTTTTAATTCTTTCAATTCTGCTATGGCCATATGATATGGTGGAATAGAAATGGGCTGAGTGTCCGGTAACAAGTCAATGCCAAATTCGATATCCTTGTCGGGTGGCATACTCGAAAGATCCACTGGAATACATCTGAAAAATCCCTTACTACCGGAGTTGACTCCACGGTATGAGTATCAACACTAACATCTCTCACATAGGCCAGATACGCATTACACCCCTTTTCAACCATTCGTTGGGCCTTAAGAAATGAAATAACCTTGCTAGGAACATAATCTAAGGTACCTCTTCACTCTAGCGTGCGGTAGACCTGGCATAGCCAGCGTCACCATTTTAGCTTAACAATCAAGGATAGCGTGATAGTGTGACAACCAGTCCATGTCCAAAATAATATCGAAATCCACCATACTGAGCAATAATAAATCAGCTCTGGTCTCAAAACCACTGATAACAATCAAACATGACCAATACACGCGATCAACAATAATAGAATCACCCACGGGTGTAGATACATAAACAGAAGAACTCAAAGAATTACGAGATACGCCCAAATACGGGGCAAAATAAGATGACACATAAGAATAAGTGGAGCCTGGATCAAATAAGACTGATGCATATCTATAATAGATCGGAATAATGCAACTGCCTCCTTCCTAATAGGAAGGGTATAATATATGGCATGGCCTCCTCCTCTAGGGCGACCTCTACCTGTCTGGCCTCCACCTCTAGCTGGACGTGTAGGTGGAGTAGCAACTGGTGCAGTAATCATGGCATGAGAAGCCTGAGGGCCTTGTGGAATAGGCGGGGCTTGAGAAATCTGTGGAGGTGCACCCCTCCCAAGTCTGGGGCAATCCCTCATTATATGACGAGTGTCACCACACTCAAAATAAGCCCTTGGAGGACGTGGCTGTTAGGATTGGCTCGGGCCTGATCGGTTGGACTGCCCGCTGAAAACACCCAGTGCAGGAGGTACAGTAGACACTGGCGGTGCATAATAAGGAACCTGAGGTCTAGGAGTAGTCGGAATACCGTTGGAAGTTAGAAATGCTAAATGAATAGGACGGCCTACATAACCTCTACCATGATGGGCTGCAGTTGGGGCATGAGAACTGTTATATTTGACAGAATCCCGAGGCCTCTTAGATTCCCTTTCCTCTCTCTCCCGAGTCTGCATACCCTCCAATCTCCTAGCGATTGCCACTACATGTTGGTATGTGATGTCCATCTCCAGTTCTCGGGCCATACTGAATCTGATACTAGGGTGAAGCCCCTCAATAAATCGATGAACACGCTATCTGACAGTACCAACCAGGGCAGTGCATGCTTAGATAAATCACTGAACCAGACTGCATACTCTGATACTGCCATAGCGCCCTGGCGCAACTGCTCAAACTCTGCGCGCCATGCATCTCTGAGACTCCGAGGAACATACTCTCTCAAAAACATATCTGAAAACTGAGTCCAAGTGAGTGAAGCTGCCTCATCCAGACTATCCAACTCGTATGCTCGCCACCACTGGTAGGTTGCTCCTCTAAGCTGGAATATCGTGAAAGAAACCCCACTAGTATCTGCAATACCCATGGTACGAAGAATACAGTGACATTCCTCAAGAAAATCATGAGCATCCTCTGAAGCCAAACCACTGAAAGTAGGAGGGTGGTACTTCTTGTACCTCTCAAGCCTTAGCTTCTCCCCCTCAAAAACTGCTGCCCTAACCTCGGGCCAAACTGGGATAACTGGTTGCACTGGTATAACCTCTAGGGCATGGTCAACTTGGGCCCGTGGCTCTAGGGTACGGGCAACGGGAGTCTGTGCTCCTCCCCCGGCCTGAGATGTGGCAGGAGCAAGTGGAATCAACCCTGCCTAAGCTGGAGTGCCAAACATGCTCAAAAACTGGGCAAGAGTCTCCTGAAGTGTAGGGTTAGTAACAGGCATCTCAGGTTCCTGCTCTCCAAATAGAGATACTGGTGGTTCCTCTGCAACAACTCGTGCAGGTGCTCTACAGATCCAACATGGGGCGCGGGTGTCTGATTATCGGATCCAGTTGTGCGTGTCCTCACCATCTATGAGAGAATAAAAAGACAATGGTTTAGAATTTCAAAGTCAACAAATACACACGATAAGGAATCAAAGAAATGAACATTTTCCTAACAGTTCCATAGCCTCTCGAAGATAAGTACAGGCATCTCCGTACCTATCCGTGATACTCTACTAAACCTGTTTGTGATCATAACACCTATGAACCTAGAGCTCTGATACCAACTTTTTATGATCCCAAATTCCTTATGTAGGATGTCGTGATGATATCTAGTCTCTAAGACCAGGTACGAAATTAAGAAGTAGAGGGCCGATCGTGAGCATGATATGGGCCAGAATAAGAGAGCAAGATCTTCAGGTTCTTCTGGTGAGTTTCAAGGTGGTCAGCGACATCAGTACCCGAGGTATCCAGCCCAGCCATCGGCTAGTGTACCCCCTCAGCTTGTCGGTAGGAGATTTGACTGTTCCACATATTCAGGGCCCATTCAGAGTTCCAGGGCCTCTAGTTCTCAGTATATAAGTGAGTCAAGTCAGATGAGGCCACCCTTGCCACGATGTGCTCAGTGTGGTAAGCAGCATGCCAGGCAGTGCCTTTTGGGGTTGGGTGTTTGTTATACTTGTGGTTTTCCAGGCCACGTTATGAGAGATTGCCCGACGAGAGGTAGTGCATGTATAGTTCAGCCAACGGAATCTGTAGTTGGTTCGTCTTCATCAGTACGCCCCCCTGGGCAAGGTTCACATGCACTAGCTGGTCGTGGTAGAGGCAAAAGTGGAGCATCTAGCTCGAACGGGCCTCAAAACCGCGTTTATGCATTAGCGGGTCGACAAGATCAGGAGTCGTCACCTGATGTTGTTACAGGTATATTATCAGTCTCCTCATATGATGTATATGCATTGATTGATCCAGGTTTCACCTTATCATATGTCACTCAGTTGGTCGCTACCAAGTTTGGGATAAAACCTGAGTTGATTAAACCTTTTGAGGTGTCTACACCTGTTGGGGATTTAGTGATAGCTAGATGGGTATATAAAGATTGTATAGTAGTAGTCCATAGTCGTTGTACAATAGCACACCTGATTAAGTTATATATGGTAGAATTTAATGTTATAATGAGTATGGATTAGTTGGCTTCTTGTTATGCTAACGTTGATTGTAGATCAAAGATGGTTCGGTTCTAGTTTCCAGGGGAGCCAGTTCTAGAGTAGAAAGGTAATACTATTTCGCCTAGAGGTAGGTTTATTTCCTATCTCAAGGAAAGGAAGATGATCAAAAAGGGCCTTCCGCCATAACGGGAGATTGAGTTTGCTATTGACACATTACCATATACTCAGCCGATATCTATTCCTCCTTATAGAATGACACCTGCAGAGCTGAGAGAGTTGAAAGAACA
>AWOL01S0092997.1:0-21483 GCA_000715115.1 Nicotiana otophora | reverse complement strand
TTGCTCTTGGGGTGACTCGAACTCACAACCTCTTGGTTGGAAGTGGAGGGTGCTTACCATCAGAGCAACCCACCTCGAGCAGTTATAACATTCACCTAAATATCTGAAACTGACCATGTTGTCCAAAATTCTTGACCTTTCTTTCAAGAATGAACTGCCAACTTGTAGATGTAAATCTTAATCCCACACAACACACCATATCTATCATGTCATAATGTGACAAGCATAAGAATTTCATTATGAACTCTAAGTCACCAGCAAATTACATACCCGGTTAGTTAGAAACCTTTCTCGTGCTTCCTTTCAAGAGAAAATCTGTCACGACCCATAATAACCCCTGTCGTAATGGCGCCTATCGTGGAACTAGGCAAGCCAACTCATTTCCAAAACAAACCGATATTTTCATTTCAAAGATAATTTCAATGCTATTTAGCATAAAAACCTTCGTAAAGGAGTTCAATTCAAAACAAAAGTGCAGAAAGAAAAGTCCGACATCGGGGTGTCACTAGTCATGAGCATATACTATAATATGTCTAACAATATCAAGGCTAACTCAGCCTGAAAAATAGATAAATACAACTAAAGGAATATAAAAGGAAGAAGCGCATGGGCTGCGATCGCCAAACAACTACCTTGCTATCTCCGAGAAAATCTACAACCAGAACAATCAACAATCGCTACCGTGTCCAGCTACACATGGATCTGCACACAAGGTGCAGGGAGTAACGTGAGTACGCCAACTCAGTAACTAACAACAATAAATAAAGGCTGAGTAGTAGTGGTGAGCAATAAAGCATATAACGTTCATATCATGAAATCTCAGTAAAATACCTCATGCTTTTAAAATCAGGATTTGAATCAAAATATCTCGTTTAAACCCAGTTCCAGTAAAAATCATTTAAGGATATGTTTCAAAAGTTTTCAAGTAAAGGAAAAATACAAAGGTGAGCAAAAATGATAAAATCATAAACAACCCCTCGGGCAAAGCATCACTCATATACAACCCCTCGGGCAAACCTCACAATCACTCTTGCCATTCAGGCATACCTCACAATCACTCATGCCTCCCAGTCACTCAGCACTCGTCACTCGTACTCAGTAGGTACCTGTGCTCACTGGGGGTGTGTACAGACTCCGGAGGGGCTCCTTCAGCCCAAGCACTATATCAAGCCAAATCATGGCATAAATAACTTAGGCCCTCGGCCAATATCAAACATGCTGCGGCGTGCAGCCCAATCCCATAAATATCCTCACAAATCAGGCCCTCGGCCTCACTCAGTCATAAATCTCTCAAGCCATTCCATCATCAACAAATAAGGGAAACACAGCCCACGTCAAGTATCACAACATATCAGCAAAATAATAGGGACTGAGGTAAACATGTACAAGAATATCTATGACTGAGTGCAAATAATGTGAGCATGAATAAAGCGTAAGCATGATCTCTAACATGAAGGCAAACAAGTTCAACAACAAATAAACACATAACCACAAATAATAGCCATTAGGCCTCACAGCCTCACGGGACGGACCAAGTCCCAATCCCTCTCGGTGCACACCCACAGGCCCGTCACCTAGCATGGGTATCACTTTCAAACAATCACGTGATGTCAAATCTCCGGGTTTATACTCTCAAAGCCAGAGTTAAAACTGTTACTTATCTTAATAGCGTAAAATCCTACTCCGGGATGCCCTCGTCTCTGGACTCAGTCTCCAAAAGCTCTGAATCTAACCAAAATCAGAATACTACTATCAACATAGGCTAAAGTATCGAATTCCACAATAAAAACTACATAAATATGCCAAAAATCCGAAATCGGCCAAAACCCGGCACCTGAGCCCACGTCTCGAAACCAGTCAAAAATGGCAGAATAATAAAGCTCGTCCTCACCCGAGTCTAACCATATAAAATTCGTCAAAATCGAACTCCATTTGGTCCCTCAAATCCTTACTTAAAACTCTCCAAAACTCAAACCCTAACTCCCTCAATTTCACCCTAAACTCCTACTAATTTCATGGCTAATAAGTGGAAAAACATCATAAACGCGTGTAGATAAACCAAAGCGACTTACCTCACTGATGTCTCATGATTATCCCTTGAAAAACACTACCCTAGCTCAAAAACCCGTTCAATAATGGAGGAAAAAGGGCAAAAATTCGCGAAGTGTGGCTTAAGTAGGTTATGCCCCAGGGATTCCGCACCTGCGACCCTCTTCTCTGCACCTGCGTGGCCGTACCTGTGCGTCCGCACCTGCGGTCCCAGGTGCGCACCTGCGGATGTCACTTAAAAGCCAACCTCCTTCGCACCTGCGGGCTCGCAGGTGCGACACTCCTTCCGCACCTGTGCCAACTGCCCAGCTGACCAATTCCGCATCTGCGCTCGAACCCTCGCACTTGCGGGCTCGCAGATGCGACCTCCAACTCGCACCTGCGCATCCTGCGTAGCCCAACATTGTCCTCTCCTGCGGACTCCCCTTGTGCATCCGCGACCTCGCACCTTCGACTCCTCCTTCCACAAGTGCGGAAATAGCAGTAGCAGAAGCTTCAGCTGTATTTTTCCAACTTCCAAGCTTCTCGTTAACCATCCGAAATCTTCCCGAGCCCCTCGATACCTCAACCAGTAATTCCAACAAGTCATACATCACTACCCGAACTTAGTCGAACCTCTGGAACACCCAAAACAATACCAAAACACCAAATCAACCTCGAATTCAAGCCTAAGAACTTCTAAACTTCCAAAATTCACTAACGACGCCGAAACCTATCAAACCACGTCCGAACGACCTCCAATTTTGCACATACGTCACAAATGACACTACAAACCTACTCCAACTTCTGAAATTTCATTTCGACCCCAATACCTAATTTTCCACTGCCGACCAAAATCGCCAAATTTCTAACTTTTGTCAATTCAAGACTAATTCTACCACGGACCTCCAAATTACATTCCGGACACACTCCTAAGTCTAAAATCACCCAACAAAGCTAATCGAATCATAAAAATCCAAATCCGATTTCGTTTACTCATAAGTCAACTTCCGGTTGAGTTTTGTTTTAACTTAGCTTTCTAACTAAGAGACTAAGTGTCTCATTTCACTCTAAAACTACTCTGAACCCAAACCTACCAACTCGATACAACCTAACACAGTTGAACAACACATAAATAAGCAGAAATAGGGAAAATGGGGCTACAACTCTCGGAACGACCGACCGGGTCGTTACAAAATCACAATACACAACATGTTCTCCACACTGGTAGAAAATATCCGATTATAGCCATGGTAGAAATCATCAAGAACATTTTGAAATCCATTTGTACATAACCAAGCTATTAGATCTGAATCTCCCTAACCCTACCAAGCCACGCAGGTCACCAAACCCAAGAATATTGCCACCAAAACATCTGTAAAGTCTCACCACATCATAATTACCGAAAGCATACCATTACCATACTGGTCTAGCCTACTACCCAGTCATTCTATTTTTTCCGAGTTTCTTCTGAATTATCCTCAAGTTAACACTTCTCCTTGTTAGAACACTACGATCCTTACCCAAAGCTCACTATAAGACATCCTAACATAAAACCACATCGTCCTAAGGCCCATAAGCCATTGTATTCTTCTTAAGCACCCCTATAAATACCACAACCGAGACACCCACTCTGCAAATACCTTATTTTAGTGTAAATCCATTTCCTTCACCTTCCTCATACCAAAATATAAAATCCATAATGATATAAAAGAATTCCAGAAGTCTCGATACCATCCAACTGAAATCTCATATTCTAGCCATATACAAATACGCCAAAAATTCTCAGTTGCTACATATTAATCTTGAATCCATTAGAACTTTCTCGAGAGTCATCCACTCTGCTCAAATCTCAATTACACTACCCAAACGGGCCGAACTGCCTATGCTCAATTAGTACAACAACACCCCAAAGAAGTAACCATGTCTTAACATAACCGAGCAAATTCATACACTGTGCATACTACATTCGTCACGAATAACAACTTAACTCATTCCGTAATTTTCATATGCTCATAAAGTGGAATATAACCTGTATCCAGGAATTTCCTTACTCGAGTCATCCTCGATCTCAACCTATGCAAGTCATAATTAATCCATTAGTACGCCTCAGACCAAAACCAATACAATACATAATCGTGCAATCAAATCGTAGATAACATACTCCCCCACTTGGCTCAAAGCGATAGAACAAAACATTCCATAACTCACAATATCCATACTCTATTACTGTCATAATACTGTAGTCAATTCAACGAAAATTCTTCTCAAGCTCATGCCACACCAACCATAAAATACCTCAATCATCCGCTAAGCTCGCATTTATTTCTCTTGACAGTCAAGTCAACTTTCTCAAACAGATTCAAATTCAAATCTCAACACGTACACCCCGCTGGTAGAAAAGAAAGCCTCCACACAACATCATAATGACCGCACATCTGTAGTTTACCTCGCAGGTGATAACCTACATGCTTAGCTTCAAACTGACATCTCTCCATAACCTTTCATAGCCACAACTACTGCGCTATCACTTAATATTCTTGGGTCTAAACTCACTACAAGACATGAAAAATCTACTTCATTCCACATTTAAAAGATATGAAAAATCTTTCAACACACTCATAATTCTAGACTATACGTCACATCAAGATAGAAATAAAGTACCCAATAGTCCTGTTTACATCCCAAACAAACTCTTCTCGTCATATTCGAACCATCTGGACATATCCCATAGTCACACCATACTCCTCATATAGCCATTCAACTGCTCATCGATCCACAAATTCCACTCATAGAGACATTACCGGATATATGAGTCCAAATATATAAGTTCACACAACTGAAGCTACTGAGCCTAAGCTGTGGTCTAAACCTGGCCTCAAGTCCTTAGACTGGCCCATCACCAAAACACAGAATACACATCTTGAACCTCGTTCATAGAATCACAAGTCGGCGATGGACAGCTGATACCGAGCACTCACATGCGCACACGAATGGGTGGAAGGAATTCGAAGAGTTATGTTTCAAGCTGAATTAATTCTGCACGATAAGGAAAGAAAGATGGGAAATTATCCTAAATGCCATGTAGCCTCTGGAAGATAAGTATGGACGTCATCATACCGATCTGCAAGACTTTACTAGATATTTTCTCATGAACATGAGGCATCTATGACCGGAACACATGTACATCTTCAAATCCAACTCCCGTCGATCACATCAACATCAACATCCAATATCTGAACGCTAGGTGTAGATGTGTAGTATGAGTACAACCGACCCCATGTACTCAATAAGTAACAAACCTAACCTTAGGTTGAAAGTAGTGACGAGCTGGAACACAAGTCGGGGTCCAACACCAATAGCCAACAATATTTCATAACAATATAATTTGAAGCAGCAAAAGTAATAATTCAACAATAACATGCTCAACTTAATCATGATTTCTGAAAATAGCTTTGCCTTTCAAGTGTATCAGTGAAAACTCAAGCCTTTTACCGAAGTTTTCAAAAATATGAGTAAGTTTGAAACAGTAATTTTTCTAAAATTCCTTTCAACAATAAATAAGATATTTCATTTTCTTTCCACATAGCCAGTGGAAAATGCATCAATATGCTCATATGCCAATATGTGTGAGAAGTCATGAATGATGTGGCGCCGTACAACATGAGAAAAATGCATCTCTATGCATGTATGTTAAGTGTGCATATCAATGCGATGCACCTCAATGATACAACCATATGCATACTCTCATAGTATCATTTCACTCAGTCCTCCTAGTCACTCAATCCTCTCAGTCACTCAGTCCTCCCAATCACTCAATCCTCACAGTCACTCAGTCCTCCCAGTCACTCAATCCTTACAGTCACTCATGCCTCACAGTCACTTAATCCTCCCAAGTCACTCGGCACTCGCGCTCGGCACTCGCACTTAGTTGGTACCTGCGCTCACTGGGGGGTGGGGGTGGGGGTGTACAGACTCTGGAGGGGCTCCTTCAGCCCAAGCGCTATAATCTGCACTAACAAATCACGTGCTGTACGGACAACTCATGTGCTATAGTATCAATATCTGTATCCGCACGGATAACTCACATGCTATAATAAGCCAATCTGGCCTACTGTGGCGTGTAGCCCGATCCCATAATAATAAAGTATATAAAGCCAATATGGCAGGCTGCGGCGTGCAGTCCGATCCCATAATTATCCTCATAATCAGGCCCTCAGTCTCACTCAGTCATCAATCTCTCCAGTCTCTTAGGCTCATAATGTCATGAAACAAGCCCAAAATGATGATATGATGAATCAATAAATAACAACAGAGACTGAGAGATGATATGAAATGAATGAACATGACTGAGTTTTACAATTTCAATTTAAACAAATTCAGCAACAATATGACCTCTGTGGGTCTCAATAATATTGGCATATAGCCTCAATAGGATTTTAACATGATTCTCAGCTCAATAGCTCTAGTACGTAGAGATTTCCATAATTTCAGATAAGTTCAGGTAACTACACAGTTCCAAGAAATAACGGAATCACAGTTCATACGGTGCACACCCATATGCCCATCACCTAGCTTGTGTGTCACCTCAACACCAAACACATAACACGTATAATTCAGGGTTTATACCCTCAGCTCCAAGATTAGAAGAGTTACTTACCTCGAGCAAGCCAAATCCAATACCGAGCAAGATGTACAATACTCCATAAATTCCATTCCACGTGTATCAACCTCCATACACCTTCCTATATCCTCAATTCAAGCCAAACGACTCGTATCTATTCAAACAACGTGCAAATTAATCACAACTTACTCTAATCCTTACAATTTAACAATTTACAAAAATTCCCAACTCCGCTTGGAAAATCGACAGTGGGGACCACATTTCAGAATCCGACAAAACACACAAAATCCGAACACCCGTTCCGATACGAGACCAACCATATAAAAATTATCAAATTCCGATATCGGATTGACCTTCAGATCTTTATTTTATATTTTTGGAAGCTTTTATAAAATTCTAATTTTTCTTCCATAAATTCATGGATTCATGATGTAAATAAATATGGAATCGTGAAATATAATCAATATAGGATAAGAAACACTTAACCCAATGTTTTCCCGTGAAAATCTCTCAAAACTCGCCTTCACCGAGCTCCCCAAACTCAAAATTGAGTAAAAATGGCAAAACTCCCCGTTTTATGGGGTTTTTATGTCTGTGGCGCCACAGGTGGCATGGGGCGCTGCCTGTGGCACCCTTTCCAGTACTTCCAGCAGTCCCAGGGATAGCACCCCACGCTATCCTGGGCGTTGACGGCGACAGAAAATCATTCCCGACATGAAAATGGGCATAACTCTCTCATACGATGTCCGAATTTGACGATTCTTTTTACTATGGCTCCATAATTTCAATACGGATCTAATGATTCAGTAAAAATCGAATTTAGAGCTCATTTTCTTAATTTTATACCATGTATTCTTTAATAATCGACGTCGAACATTCTAGGAATATCTAACTTAAATTTCGTTAACTATCCGAAATGCACCCGAGGCCCTCGGGACCTCAACCAAATGTACTAATAAGTCCTAAAATATCATACGAACTTAGTCGATGCCTCAAATTATATCAAATAACACTAAAACCACGAATCATACCCCAATTCAAGCTTAATGAACTTAAATATTTCAACTTTCAAACCTCGCACCAAAACATAACAAATCAATCCGGAATGAACTCAAATTTTTCTTACAAGTCATAAATGTCATAACAAAGCTATTCCAATTTCCAGAATATGATTCCAACATCAATATTAGAAAGTCAACTCCCCGGTTAATCTTCCAAATTTTACATTTCTTATTTTTACCATTTCAAGCCAAATTAACTACGAACTTCCAAATATTTATTCGGACACATCCTAAGTCCAAAATCACCATACGAAATTATTGGAATCATCAAAACTCTATTCTGGGGTCGTTTACATATAAGTCAATCTTCCGGTCCATGTTTTCAACTTAAGCTTTCATCTTTGAGACTAGGTGACTCAATTCATTCTGATACCTCACCAGATCTGAATCAATTACCCCGGCAAGTCACATAATAATTATAAAGCACAAATTGAGTAGTAAATGGGGGAACAGGGCTAAAATACTCAAAACAACCGGCCGGGTCGTTACAACAGGTAAGAGTCTTGAAGGATGATCTAAATAAGGTTAAGCATGAGCTAGACAAAACTTGTAAATGGAATAGATTCTCTGACGCACTTTCATGGCTACAGGAATATCATAGTATCAACAGACGAGGAATAAGCTTTGGGAACTCTACAACCTAAGTGGGATCCCAAAACCAAGTAACTCATACTCCCTGAGAATAAAACTTTCACACAGTGTGGTAACACTGGTCACTATAAGAGTGATTGCCTTGCAAAAGAAAAGGCATATCAAAAGAACAAAAACTTTGTTCTAAGGATAAATAGGCTTCCAAGTTAGGCTAAAAAGAACATGATTTATACTTTTGGCTATAGAAAGGGACCCAAACTAGTTTGGGTTACCAAGACTAACCCGTGATTTCCTTTTGCAGGTCCAACTGAAGGGGAGCAACCAAATATGGTACATGGATAGTGGATGTTCAAAGCACATGACAAGAAGCAAGAACCAAATCCTTTCACTTGAGGACCTTAAATAAGGTAATGTCTCCTTTGGAAATGGAAAGAAAGGTGAGATCATTAGGGCTGGAAAGGTAGGCAAGTCTGATTCTCACTCTATTGAGAATTTCTACTTGATAGATGGATTAAGTACGGTTTTATAAGTGCATCACAATTGTGTGAGTTGTAGGTAACATGGTAGCTTTTACCTCTACAAAATACTTTGTGATAAATCTTACCACTGACAAGATAGTTTTGCAGGAGAAAAGAGTGAATAACATATATGTGGTGGATATGCCCACACTTTTAGATAATGAACTCACTTGCTTAAGTGTGTTGGACAATGATCCCCTCCTTTGGCACAAGAGACTTGGACATGCAAGTCTAAGCCAACTTAACAAACTAGTCTCCAAGGATTTGGTGATAGGTTTGCCTAATATTAAGTTTAAGGAAGATAAAGTTTGTGAGGCTTGTGCAAGTAAGAAGCAGGTAAGATCCTCTTTTAAAATAAAAAAAATAATAAGTACTACCAGGTCAATAAAACTAGCCCATATGGATCTGTATGGACAAATGAGGACAATGGAGAGGTGGTAAGAGATATGTTATGGTGCTTGTTGATGATTAATCTAGGTTTACTTGAACATTATTTTAACATCTAAAGATGAATCAATTGACATGTTCACCTCATTTGTTAGAAAAACTCAGAGACAATTATGTAATCAACTTGCATCAATCAGGTCTGATCATGGTACTGAATTTGAGAATGCTAAATTTTCTGAATTATGTGTTGAGCATGGCATAGATCATAATTCTTATGATCCTACAACTCTACAAAAAAAAATAGAGTAGTTGAAATAAGAAATAGGACATTGGAGGAAATGGCTAGGACTATGCTACTTGCTATTAAATTGCCTCATAGCTTTTGGGCAGAAGCTATGAACATTGCATGCTACATAATAAATAGGTGCATGACTAGATCTCTTGTTGATAAGACTCCCTATGAGTTACTTAAAGGGAGAAAGACAAATATATCCCACCTTAGGTCATTTGGATGTAAGTGCTTTATGTAGAATAATGGAAAAGACTCCCTAGGTAAGTTTGATCCGAGAAGTGATGATGGAGTATTCTTGGGATATTCTTCACATAGTAAAGCTTATAAGATTTATAACAAAATAACTATGTGTGTAGAAGAAAGTGTACATGTTATTTTTTGGTGAAACTAATATTCTTTCAGAGAGGCAGGGTCTAGAAGATGAAGAAATAGGGCTGGTAAGAAACTTAAATGAAGCAACAGTCCAGCCTGAAGCTACACCAAAGGAAGAAACAAGTGATGGAATAGATCCTTCTACCTAGGGCAACTGGACAGGGGGAACTGAACAAAGAGGAACTGACCCTCAAACCTCGAGGGAACCTGTCTATGAACCTGTTCCTCAGCAACAAAACATTGAAGGGACATCTAGGGGAAACCAGTTGGTTGTGAAGCCTTACAAGTATCAAAGTTCTCATCCCATTTAGAACATAATTACTGATCCAAAGTTTGGAATCAAAACCAGATCTTCTTTAAAGAACCTATGTGCTTTTGATGCTTTTTTATCTCTGATTGAACCTAAAAATGTTTCTAAGGCTTTGCAGGATGCAGACTGGGTGAATGCAATGTAGGATGAACTCAACCAATTTGAGAGAAGTTAAGTTTGACATCTGGTACTAATACCCAAGGAAAGAACAATGATTGGCACTAAATGGGTCTTCAGAAACAAACTTGATGAAGATGAAACAGTTACATGGAACAAGACAAGATTGGTGGTTCAAGAATATAGTCAAGAGGGGGAGGGGCATAGACTATGATGAAACTTTTGCTCCAGTTGCAAGATTGGAAGCAATTAGACCCCTTATAGCCTTTGCTGCTTACATAGAATACACTCTCCATCAAATGAATGTCAAGAGTGTCTTCCTCAATTGATATCTAAAGGAAGAAGTGTGTGTCAAGCAACCTCCGGGTTTTGAAAGCAAGGAATGTCCTGATAATGTATACAAGCTCGACAAGGTACTTAATGGGCTTAAGAAGGCTTCAAGAGCATGGTATGAAAGGTTGATTAAATTCTTGCTTAAGCATAGCTACAAGAGAGGTAAAATTAACAATACTTTATTCTTGATAAAAAAAGGTAAAGATCTCTTGGTAGTTCAGATATATGTTGATGATATAATCTTTGGAACAATTACATATAGTTTAAGTAAAGAATTTGCTAAGATAATATGGAGTTAATTTGAAATGAGTATGATAGGTGAGCTTAATTTCTTTTTAGGCTTACAAATTAAATAAAATTCAAATGGAACTATGATACATCAGCAAAAGTATGTGAAAAAGTTGCTTAAAAAGTTTAAAATGGAAGATTCCAAAGAAATTGACACTCCTATTGCAACAACCACAAAATTGGATTTGGATGAACACGGTTCATATGTTGATAAGAAGTTGTATAGGAGAATGATTCGCTCTTTGTTATATCTCACTACTAGTAGACCTAACATTGTTTTCAATGTAGAACTTTGTGCTAGATTTCAAGCAAATCCAAAGGAGTCTCACTTGAAGGATGTGAAGAGGGGTTTGAGATACCTAAAAGGCACCATTGATCTTTTCCTATGGTATCCTAAAGGTAGTATTTTGATTTAGTCGGATATGCTGATGCTGATTATGCAGGTTTTCTTGTGGATAGAAAGAGCACTTCAGGTGTGACACACTTTCTTGGTTCATGTTTTGTGTCTTGGACCACCCAAAAGCAAAATTCTATGGCTTTGTCTACTGTTGAAGCTGAGTATGTGGTTGTTGCCTCATGTTTTGCTCAATTGTTGTGGATTAAACAACAATTAATGAACTTTGGAATTGATGTAGGTTGTATTTCCATCTTTTGTGACAACACTAGTGCAATTAGTATGACCAAGAACCCAGTTCATTACAAAAGAACTAAGCACATAGATGTTAGGCATCACTTTTTGAGGGACAACTATGAAAATGGTTTGATCACTGTGGAATTTTGTGATACTGACAAGTTAATAACTGATATCTTCACAAAAGCTCTAAGTAGATATCACTTTGAAAGAAACATGCTAGATTTAGGGATTATTATGATCACCTAAAAGGATCCAGTTCTAACTCAAAAATTGGTTAGATAATTTGTGAATTTTGTAAATAACTAGATTTGATATTGCTCAATTTCATACTTTCATTAGTATACTCTTGTGTCATATGATAAAATGTAACGAACCGGTTGATCATTTTGAGGGTTGTAGCCCCGTTTCCCTATTTACTATTCATTACCTACTTAATTATTGTTATGTGACTTGCAGGGGTAGTTGGTTCGGATCCGGGGAGACTTCGGAATGAGTTGAGACACTTAGTCTCAAGGTTGAAAGCTTAAGTTAAAATGGTTGATCAGATGTTTACCTATGTATAAATGACTCCGTAATGGAGTTATGATTGTTCTGTTAGCTCCGTTTGGTGATTTTGGACGTAGGAATGTGTCCGGATTGCGAATTTAAGGTCCGTAGTTGAATTAGGCTTGAAATGGAGAAAGTTGGAAATTGTGAAGTTTGACCGAGAGTGGACTTTGTGTTACCGGGTTCAGATTGAGGTTACGCGAGTTGGAGTAGGTCCGTGATGTCATTTCTGATTTGTGTGCAAAATTTCAGGTGAATCGAACATGATTTGATAGGTTTCGGCATCGAATGTAGAATTTAGAAGTTCAAGAGTTTATCAGGCTTGAATCGATGTGTGATTCTTGATTTTAGCGTTGTTTGATGTGATTTGAAGGCTCGACTAAGTTCTTATTATATTTAAGACTTGTTGGTATATTTGGATGAGGTCCCGATGGCCTCGGGTGAAGTTCGGATGATTATCGGATCAAGTTTGGAGTTAAAAAGGGTGGTGTAGCCGGACTCTTCTGGTGCAATCGCACCTGCGAACCTTTGGTCGCAGGTGCGAGCTCGCAGATGTGGGATGGGAAGCTTATATGCGTCCAGAAGTGAATAAGGTTGTGGTCACATGTGCGAAGGATTGTCCTCACTTGTGTGGTCGTAGAAGCGGAGAGGTTGAGCGCAAGAGCGAGGGGTCAGCGCCAGAGCAGGAAGATGGTCGCATCTGCATTTGCGTAGGGGCAGAGTATTTTTCGCAGGTGAGAAGGCTTGGTTCTAGTGGTTCACAGCAGAAGTGGAAGGATTGTCACTTCTGCGACACCGCAGATACAGTTAAGTTGTCGCAGGTGCGGAAAGCCTGGGCAGAGTATTGAAATCGAGGGTTCCGTGATTTTCTTCATTTTGAACATTCCAAGCTTGGGATTAGGCGATATTTGAGAGGGATTTCGAAGGGATTCTTGAGGTAAGTCACTTGTGGTTAAATTTAATTCAATAATTATGTTTTCCCATTGAATTTCCCACCTAGATTGGATGGTTTTGATGTGTAATTTTGGGAGTTGAGGCTAGGGATTTGGAAAGTTTAAATTGGGGGTTTGGGTATCGAATTGGTGTCGAATTTTGATTTATTTGGTATAGTTAGACTCGTGGTTGGATGAGCTTTCGAATTTTGTGACTTTTATCGGATTTCAAGATGTGGGCCCGGGGGGCGACTTTTGAGTTGACTTTTTGACTTTTGATTAAAAACTTAGTATTTCCTTATGGAATTGATTCCTTTAGCTCGTGTTAATTGTATCGAACTATTTGTGGCCAGATTCGAGGCATTCAGAGGCCATTTCGCAAGACAAGGGCATGTTAGAGTAGGGATTTGAACGGTTTGAGGTAAGTAACACGTCTAAACTTGGTTCCGAGGGCAAGAAACCCCGAATTTTGTGTTATGTGATTGGTGTTGAGGTGACGCATGTGCTAGGTGGTGGGCATGTAGGCGTGCGCTGTAAGAATTGTGACTTGGTCGATTCCTTGAAACTGAATGGTTGATTAATCTTGCTGTCACCCATATTTTTACCATGTGTTAGAGCTATTGAGCTGTCAGTCATGTTAGAAAGCCTACTTAGGCTACATGTTGGTACTGTTGGGCCCTCAGAGGTCTTGTTACATATTGAATTATTTGCGTTAATTGCCATTTGTACTCGGTCACAGCTATTATTTGCATATTATGTCTCGGTCTCTGTTGTCCTTTACTTAATACATCATTTCATTATTGTTTGGGCTGAATAACATGATTCTATTGAGCCCGAAAGACTGGAGAGATTAGTGACTAAGTGAGATTGAGGGTCTNAGTTCGGATGATTAACGGATCGAATTTGGAGTTGGAAAGATTGGTAAAGTTGGGAGTCTTCTGGTGCAATCGCACCTGCAGAGCTTTGGTCGCAGGTGCGAGCTCACAAATATGAGCAAAGGAGCGCAGGTGCGGCCATAGGAGAACTGTGCAGTGGTCTCAGGTGCGGAAGAAGTTTCGGAGATGCGGATGCGCATCTGCGCGAGGTTTACTGCATAAGCGTATTTGGCTAGGCAGTAGGGGCATTACAGATGCGAACAAGGCTCACAGATGTGGTCCCGCACGTGCGAGACTTGGACTACAGGTGTGATGGTTCGCCAGTTAAGTGGGTCCCATAGAAGTGTGATTTTTTCGAAAAAGCGGATGCGCAGGTGCAAGCCTAGTGTTTAAATTTGAGGGTTTCCGAGATTTTCGTTATTTTAAACATTTCAAGCTCGGGATTAAGCGATTTTGAGAGGGATTTCGAAGAGATTCTTGAGGTAAGCCACTTGTGGTTTAACTTAATCAATAATTACATTTCCCCATTGATTTTTCCACCTAGATGGTGTGGTTTTGAGGTAGTTGAGGCTAGGGATTTGGAGAGTTTCAATTGGGGATTTGGTGGTCGATTCGGTGTTGGGTTTTGGTAAACTTGGTATGGTTGAACTCCTGGTTGAATAAGCTTCTGGATTTTGTGACCTTTGTTGGATTTCGAGACGCGGGCCCGTGGGTCGAATTTTGAGTGGACGTTTTTACTTTTAATTAAAAACTTAGTAATTTCATATGGAGTTGATTCCTTTAGCTCGTGTTGATTATATGGAACTATTTGTGACTAGATTCGTGGCATTTGGATGCCGTTTTGGAGGTAAGGGCTTATTGGAGTAGGGTTTCACACAGTTTGAGGTAAGTAACACTTCTAAACTTGGTTCTAGGGGTATGAGGTGACGCCTGTGCTAGGTGACGGGCATGCAGGCATGCACCGTCTGAATTGTAATTTAGTCGAATCCACGGAACTGTGTAGCTACCTTATCTGAACATTTTTACTGTACTCTATGTGTTAGAGCACTTGAGCTGCAATTCATGCTAGAAATCATGTTTAGGCTACATGTTGATACTATTGGGACCTCAGTGGTCGTCCTTTGTTGTTGAGTTATTTGCTTAATTGTAGTTATGTACTCAATCGCATTCATCATTTCATATCATATCTCAGTCTCTTTTACCGTATATTGTCACTTCTGGTATCATTTATTAGGGCTGCTTGGCATGAGTGTTGTGAGCACTAGAGACTGGAGAGATTGATGACTAAGTGAGGCCGAGGGCCTGTTATGAGTAATATTTATGGGATCGGGCTACACGCCGAAGCAACCTTTATTGATTCATGCTAGGATTTGGTTTATTATAGCGCTTGGGCTGGATCGCCCCCCCCCTCCCCCCCGGAGTCTGCACATCTATAGTGGGCACAATTTACAATATTTATTTACATTTAGGATGGATCTGCCCTGGTTTATTTACATTTAGGCTGGATCTGCCATGGTTTATTTGCATTTGGGCTGGATTTGCCCTGTTTTACTTGCATTTGGGCTGGATCTGCCCTGTTCTGTGTTGAGTTTTATTGCAAATCTGAAAGTGTGTCTAAATTTTTGTACCTTTACTTGTTAAATTATGAATTTATGAGTTATCACTGTCATATTTTCTGTAACTTTCCATACTGTTAAATGTTGAAAGTGGGGTGTAATATTTGAACTCATCACTACTTTCAGTCCAAAGATTAGATTTGTTACTTATTGAGTTGGTTGTACTCACGCTACACCCTGCAACTCGTGTGCAGATTCAGGTATTCTTGGTCACGGCGGTTGCTGATTTGCTGAGTCCAAACCTTCAGAGATAATCAAGGTAGCTGCTTGGCGTCCACATACCTTGACTCTCCCCCCTTATCTTTCTGTTTACTTGTTCAGATTTACTTTCTAGTCAGTGTACTAGACTATGTCATTATGTAGATGCTCATATACTTAGTGACACCCCAGTTTTGAAAAGACTTTATGTATTGAGTATTGATATTCTATCCTATTTTTATGAGATTTTTCCTTTATTTAGAATGTTTTAGCGTATTTCAAATATTAAAGTGTTAGAAATGTCTAAGTATTCGGCTTGCCTAGTACCATGATAGCCGCCATCACGACAGAATGGGTTTTGAGTCGTGACATAAAATGTCTCACAGATCTCTAATTATATTACCCTTATTTGTTTTGGACAATTCGGTCTTACACAAGAGAACTTTCAGTAAAGAACCTGATTCATCATAATTACAAGATATGTATTCTTTACTCCGCATATTTTGAAATAACTGTATTTAGATCATGATATAAAAAGGAGTCCCATTTAATCTCAACCTCTTTTGAATCTATCCCTTACAAATGAACCAGTTGCACCATGGAGTCCCACGCACCATAATTACCAAAAATCCAGGGAAGAATCCAACGCATTTTCAAACTTAAACTCCCAAAGTGATTAGACCTCTAGACTTCAAACAGTGTCGTTACACACTCAACCTACCCATCTTTATATTTGATATATAATCATCATCTTCTATCATCTCTCATTTTCTAAAAGACAAAAGCCCTCCACAACCTAAAATTCTCTTAATCTTGTTCGTCTACCTACATAAATTCAAATAGAAAATACATATGAAAAACCAGATCACTGAGAACTCATCATCACTAATGAACTATCACCCACATCCAAACCCCCAAGAAAGGGCATGTCAAGATGCTTGTGTGTAATACTGTTGCTGGTAGTGAACATGTAAAGAAATTAAATGAGAAAGTAAAGGCAAGTCAAGCAGAAGAACTCAAAAAATCAAATGAGTCCTTCAAGTCTGCAACTGAGGGAGAAGAACATGTTTCATTTGAAACAGAACAGGTAACTTCTGGGCTAAAAGTTTTGCCTGATGTTGTTTCTGAAGTGGCTGAGAATCTTGAGAAAAGATTTGTTCTTGCTAGTACTATTGCTGGTGTAGAGTCTGAGTCTGGAAAATTAGGTGATAAAAATAAAAGGGGAAAAAATGAGAGAGGGGGTGTTAAAGTAGATGTGAGGTGAAAGGGAGAATATGGAGTGGTTGAATCTTCTTCACTCACTCCTGTTAGTTTGACTGAAGAAACATGGGTTATGATGTTATAGAATGAGGAGGTTGTTGAGGAACAAGAAAGTTTAAGAGAAGAAGGGCGAAATGAGTATAGAGATGCAAGTGCAACGG
This sequence comes from Nicotiana otophora, assembly GCA_000715115.1. NCBI lineage: Eukaryota > Viridiplantae > Streptophyta > Magnoliopsida > Solanales > Solanaceae > Nicotiana > Nicotiana otophora. The sequence goes on along the minus strand of AWOL01S0092997.1, from coordinate 4,340 downwards.
AGGGGTTGTTTAGGCCGAGGAAAAGGTTCCAAAAACCTGTTCCATCTAAGAAGGAACCCCTACATGACCTTATGAAAAGGGTGTCTGATAGCTATAATCCAAAGAAAAAGAAGAGTCCAGGAGTTAAAATCCCTGGTACTGCTATGGGAGGAAAAAAGATAAAGGATGCCTCTTCTATCCCTGTAGAGACTCCTCTCACAAGAGGAAGAGCTACAAAGAGTCAGAGGAAGCAGAGTGAGGCTGACCTAGAAAAAGCCTTAGTTGAGAGTAAAAAGAAAGTTGATGCTAGAGGGAAGAAGAAGGTGAGTGAACCAAGTGAAATAATTGAGATTGAATAGATGGACCTGGTCCTTCACGATGAGGATGAGGCAGAGGAACTGGAGGCTGTGACTCCAAGTGCTAAGAAGAGAAAGACTTCTAAGAAGAAGTCCCCTGCAAAGTCTGTTGATACAGAAAGTTCTGCCTTGCCAAAAAGAGCTAGGTCTGCCAGGAAATCAAGAAAAGTGCAAATAGTGGAAGAAGAGTGAGAATAACAAGAGGAGACTGATGAAGAAAAGGACAATATGGTTAAGTTTAGAAAAAGAACAATTCTGAAAGGGTGGCTTCTCAAAGATTTGGAAGAGGAGGGAATGGTGCTGCCGTTGGAGAAGTTGGAGATTTAAGGTTGGAAGCACTTAGTCCTTCAGTTGGAATTCCTTGCAAATTGCGAGATAGTGAATTGAAGGGTAAATAGTATGGTGAAAGGAGTGAAGGTGAGCTTTGATGATAAAGATCTATGAGAGATTATAAGGATACATGCTGAAGGCTATAATGACTATAAAAAGTTAAAATGGACAAGTCTAGAGAATCTACCTACCTCACTTGCCATCACCAAGAAATTTGTTGATAGGGATTTAGAACTTCGACCTAGGGATGTCTATAAGAGTGAGATGACTCCTGCCCACAAAGTGCTCTTTGAATTTGTTAATAAAGTAGTTCTACCCAGGCAGGAGAGATGTCACATTGCTACTTTTATGAACCCGGTCTTTATGGAGTGTTTGGATAATGGGAGGCAGATCAACTGGCCGGGGTTTATAATCCAGCTCCTTAATAAGGTGGTTTCTGACACTAAAACTCACGTCATACCCTATGGGTTCATGCTCATTGTTGTGCTTTCTCACTTTAAAGTTCCCCTCAAGAAATGGGATGTAAGCACAAGTAAAGATTACTTTGAGGCCAACACTTTGATTGACTTTGACTATAAAGTCATTATTGCTCCCAAAAAACCTGGTTCATCCAAGAAGGTACCCATGAACAGTAAAGTGAGAGCTTTGAAGCAGGAGAGTGGGGCTAAGGATGCTGAGATTGAAAGGCCGAAGAAGATGCTGGCTGAAGTAGAAACTGAAAGGGATGCTCTCTAGTCTGAGCTTGCAAAGGAGAAAGAGAAGAATAAAGGCATTCTTCAAGACATGGTGAAGCTTCTTCAGGCCAGAAACCAAGAACCTGGTCCTTCCCAGTCTTAAACCCTTCCTAGCCTAGTTTGTAACCAGTGACTCGAGTGGGATGTTCCTTTTTTTTCTTTTGCTCATGGTTCAGCTTTTCTATTTCTTTTTTATGCTTTGTGTATGAATCTTATCAATGATAATCACTGCTTCTGCTCTAATTATTTGTTAATATTTCTTAGATGGCTAATATCCTCAGATTCATAAGAGAAACTTGAATTCATGATTACATTTGAAGTAGCCTAAATGGCCATGAGTAAGATCTGCTAAATTCTAGTTATATAACTTAATTATGCAACTTTTCGATGATTCCAAAAGGGAGAAGATATGTTGTGTTTTTTCTTTGGACTGTGATGTTTATAACCTAATGAACCTGGTCATTGATGATTGGTGACTTTAAAATGGAAAGTGTTCTAATATTGTATTGATGTGAGCTGAATTGAAACAGGTTTGATGCTTGTGAAAAGCATAGAGTTTGTCATCATTAAAAAAAGAAAATTTGTTGGCCTGAGGATGTTTTGTTTTGATCATTGATAAAGGAACACATGCATGAACCGGGTTCATACATAGTGTACACAAGGGACGGGCAGATTCAAGCACAAGGCATGCATGTGAAGTGGATAAGTATAAGTGGTTATATTTGATATCCCCTGAACGAAAAGGTTGCATAATTGATAAGGAGCAAGACTCCTTACTTGAAGAGAACTCTATCCTAAATAAGGGAATGGTTAGAGATTGAAGTTAACTAGAATTCTTCCACCATGGAAGTGTATAGCATTAGAGCTCTAGTTAATCCTAATCCTACTAACTCTATATATTTACAAGATGTTCTCTTTTACAGGTGACGCGCAAACGCTGAAGTTAAGCAAGAATTGAGAGCAAAATAGCAATGCATTTTGCAAGCAATTCATGTGTGTTTCAAGTGTGCGAACTTGAAGCTACATGAACCAGATAGAAGAACTAGTTCCAAGTGTCTGTCTTTTACTCTAGTTCAATTGTAGTAGGGCTTTTGAGTTGTACCTTTCAACTTTCTTTAGAAGCATTTGTACTAGGTACTTTGAGTTGTATTGTTTAAGTTAGAGTTAACTTGAAACTGTCGCTACAGCCTGTGGCTGGTTGCTATAAGGGTTAGAGGTAATCCTTAGGTTTACAAGAGTTTTGTAATCGTTGTTGTTTGGCTTAGTGATTTAGTAAAGTGTTGGAAAAAATCCTACAAGAAGGTAGGTCGTGGTTTTTTTACCTTTTGAGCCGGGTGTTTTTCACGTAAAAACACATGTGTTCTTTACTTTCTGTATTTATTATTCCGCAACTGTAGTGTAAGGAACTCATAGAAGAACAAGTCCTTCTATAATCTGTGCACGTGAAAAATTGGACACCTCACAAATCACCCTCCCTCTTGTATGACATTGAAATATAAAATATTACACCAGACTCCCCTCCCCCCAAAACCCGGATCACAAAAAAGAAAGAAATCAACGAAGAAGGATTAAACCACACATAATAGTTGGCAAAATCAAACGTGAAATTCTTAATCACAATTTCTCCGCCTTAAATTCACTATAGACCGAGACTTAAATGGCAGAAGGTAAGCTCCCCTAATTGGCCGTAAACATGCTCTTGAAACTAGATTCATTCGTTCTTTTCTCCGACAATTATTAGAACCTCTTTAATAAGGGAATTTTGTGAGATTATTTTCTTTTTCTTTTTGATATTTTATACTCCCTTTTACATTATTTTAGAAAACACGAAGTGCTTATATTCGTCCACGGACCTTAGTCGATTAACTAAATGTTATTACATTTTTGTGTCTCATTTGGTATTTCTTTTTTCGTTGTCTAATTATGGTTATTCAAGATTTATTTTGTTAGCATCACATAAAATCAGATTATTTTGATAGTGAAAAAAGATATTTTTTCACTATGCTGCAAGTTTTTCTTTACCAACAAAAACCACATAATATTTATTTACACTATTTAATTTCACCAGATAATAGAGGGTAGTACTTAGTAGTAGGTGTAAGCATTTTTTTAAACTTATACTCTCTTATTGCAGTTTATGCGGAAGCATTTTCTTTTTAATCCATCCTAAGAAAAGTAATAGCTAAGTTTTGTTAATAATGTAACTTAAACTTTTTATTTTTATATTGCCATACACATGTTATGACATTTTTAATACGACTAGTCATAACATGTTGATAAGAATAACTTTTTAAAAATAACATAAATAATATTCAAAAGTTGTACTTGCATTATAAAATAAAAATTAATAAAAATTACATGTTCCAAAAATGATAAATACTAATCATGGACGCATGTTTGGACGCGCTCTAAAAGACACAAACATGGTCAATTAATTGACAAAAGACGTCTTCTTTGATTTTTTTCTCACAAAAAGTGTAGTAACTGTTCTGTTTCTTCAATCAGTACAAACTAATATATGAATTGTTTCATATAGATTAAAAAAGAACAAATCATGCAAAAGAAGAATACAACTACTGTATCTGATTAATCTACTTTTCTTCATCTTGAAGAGAGATTTCTTTCTCTGTCTAAGCATGTAACCAGGTGCAACAATCATTGTAATGAAATTACTTACAGTTGATGGTTTCTAATAAAAGGACTACGTTAATACTATCCTAGAAAGAGTAAAAATATAAAATTCATGTGAAAATCATAATTGCAATTTATTCTTTCAACCAATTCCCATAATTGTTTTTGTATTTATATAATCAGTTCTCATTTAATTGAAATTTTTTAAAAGTACGTCTGATTTACTTAAAAAAAATTAACTTTTTACATTTGTAAAAACATTTTATGAGAAATAAGTTACAAAAATACTTTACATGTTTATTTTTCTAAA
>AWOL01S0092984.1:1321-16868 GCA_000715115.1 Nicotiana otophora | reverse complement strand
CTCACAACCTCTTGGTTGGAAGTGGAGGGTGCTTACCATCAGAGCAACCCACCTTGTCATCCTCCGAAATATACCGTGATCAAATTTGATAGTACCAATTCTAGGTTCAATGACCTTATATTATCAAACACAACTATTTTATAGACACGCCATACTAATATAACTCAAGCCACAAACTGTGCAATCCGTGCACCCAAAAATGGAAAATATCTCAAAGAAGAGAACCGTTTCGCAAGTTCAACTAGAACCACCACAACCGCAATGCTATGAGCTCATCATACATAGTAGAACCAAGACATACAAAAAAAATGATGGTAACCATCTCTATTATAGCTCACGTTAATATCAACCACATGGACAACTAACGTGCCAATAATATCAGTATATAGATCCGTACGGACTACTCATGTGCCAATAACATAATCCACCTGTCATGGTCATAGGCCTCCAGTCCNCTACCCTGGGGTAGAGAGGCTGTTTCCAATAGACCCTCGGCATCCTTCCCTCCAAGAACTCCCCACCTTGCTCTTGGGGTGACTCGAACTCACAACCTCTTGGTTGGAAGTGGAGGGTGCTTACCATCAGAGCAACCCACCTTGTCATCCTCCGAAATATACCGTGATCAAATTTGATAGTACCAATTCTAGGTTCAATGACCTTATATTATCAAACACAACTATTTTATAGACACGCCATACTAATATAACTCAAGCCACAAACTGTGCAATCCGTGCACCCAAAAATGGAAAATATCTCAAAGAAGAGAACCGTTTCGCAAGTTCAACTAGAACCACCACAACCGCAATGCTATGAGCTCATCATACATAGTAGAACCAAGACATACAAAAAAAATGATGGTAACCATCTCTATTATAGCTCACGTTAATATCAACCACATGGACAACTAACGTGCCAATAATATCAGTATATAGATCCGTACGGACTACTCATGTGCCAATAACATAATCCACCTGTCATGGTCATAGGCCTCCAGTCCAAGCACATCATACAGGAGCAATCAAACAAATACATATGTATATGATAATTGAAATAAGACTTTTATGCTCACGTACTGGTATAATTAACACGCCATAGAGTAGGCATGTGCAAAGTGTGCTATCACAACTCAAATCGGTAAGTTAACGCAGAAATAGTAACTACCAAGTTTATTCAGGGAATTAGCCTCTTTGTAACCTCAAGTATAGCTCAGATAATGCTCAACAAAGGTACGAATACGAGAAACGTTATAACCTTACGCTTAACAGTCAACTCTAGGCATATCATTGCCTAAGCATTCTTTCGAGTACGAATACTTGCCCCGATGCCTGCACATGGGATCAAACCTCACATATATGCACACTCATAGCGTATAGCTATCACAAATAATTAACACAACTAGTGCCCCCACTAAGTTTAAATAAAATACTCACCTCAAACAGGCTTCAACCCTGAAACAATATGCTTCTGAGAACTCCCAGTCTCCGAATTCATAGAACACATGAATCACCGTAATTAGTCCCAACTCCAGCACTCGGATGACTAACACATCTTTTATGAACGATCATCCCACGAGGAATACTTCTATAATTCTTCTGTGCCGCAAAGCAAAAAATTTGAATATCAGCAGTCGATCAACCAGGCGCATACCGCAATACCAACGAAACATCCGTAAGTCAATAGAGTGTGCCCTTCTGATGACTGTAAAATATTCATATATTATATACTTGAAAATAAATTATTTTAAATAAAATATATATATAATATGTCAATTCTATGTATTTTCTAATAGTATTTTGCAGGAAATAAAAATATCACGATAAAACAAATAAAGGAATAAAAAGATATCATGAGGCATCATAGCAAAATAAGCACGAGGCATCATGGCAAAAGAAGCACCAGGCAACATGGAAAAAGAAGCATGAGGCAACATGACACCTTATGGGATTTAATTTCTATAAATAGTATATATTTGTGTTGAAGGGGAGAAGAGACATGCCAATTAGCAACTTTTTCTCTAACTTTGGTCTTTACTTCTTTCTTTATCTATTTCACTTTCCTCTTGTAGTTTTTGGATTTTCTAAGAGTATTGATAGTATTTTAAGAATTTCTTTCTTTGCGAGATTTAAATACTCCATAATGGAGTAATCTCTTTTGTTGGGATGGTTGATGAAGCTCGATATTGTTATAATATTAATCTCAATTTTACTACTTGCTTGACCTGAAACTTTCTACTTATATTTCTATATTATGCTGAAATACTAGTTTTAATTAATTATTATCACTTTTATCTATTTATTCTCCAAAGTTAGTTGTATGTCAATTTTGTAATTCTTACAAAATAAAATTAATATATGATAACTATTGGGTAAAATAATAAAGTGAGAATAATTCTTATGAAGCTATCATTTCAAGTCTATAATCTTGCTTACTTCCATTCTAATTCTCAGGGATTCTTAGTAAAAAGTAATCGCAAGAGGTTATTAATTGATTATTTCTTAGTAAAAAGTAATCGCAGGAGGTTTTTGCTATCTTTTAGCACAATTCATGCAAGAAAATTATTTCAGTTTAATCGTCACGAGTCATATATCAATTGATTTACATAGCCTCGCATAGTGTTATTAATTGATTATTTTTTAGTGAGGCAAATATAATTATATTAGCAATAAGCAGTTATTCCTAAGAGAAATACATGTAGAATCTAAGATTTTATTATTATCACGTTATCGAGTGAATTTAATGATTCCCAACTCTTTTTAAATATAAATCTTCCGAAAGTTATTCTGTTTCAACTTAAGCAATTTAAATTTTCAACAAACAACACTTCATCAATTTGATTCTCTCAAATAGTAGTAAGAATATTATAAGTTTGTAGCTAGATTCTCCAATCTCTGTGGGATGATATCATAAACTATACTAGAATTTTATAGAGTACGAGTAGCAAAATCTTGTACGCATTGGCCTCGTCAAATTTTTGGCGCTGTTGACGGGGTTTGGCGTATATCTACTTCAGATTAAATATTTTATTCCTTATTTGAGAAAAAGTATTATAATCAACACTTTCACAGTCTCACACACTATACATATATTATCGTTGCAACTTTAGATACTATCATGGGTATTAACACTATCACTTTGAATATTATTATATTTTCTTGTCACAGTTTACTTGTTGCGTCATTTTTATATATTTATTTTATTTCAAGTGTTGTATAAAAAATAAATTTATTGTACTAATACTTTTTGCTTTAACACCTATTTTGTTTATCAACTTTGCATTTTTTTCAATTTAATTTTTTTTTTATTGTTATTATTTTTATTATTTTTTTTTTTTTTTTTTTTATTTTTTTTTTTTTTTTTTGTTTATTGGTATTATTACTTTAGGAACTAATTTTCTTTGCTTAATGAAATTCAAATAGTTTATGACCCGCTCTTCTACGAAAGAGCTGGCAAGTTATGATCCTGAAATTGAAAGATCTCTTCGATCGCGCAGGAAAGGACAAAGGTCTTCTCAACCAATAGCTTGTGAAGGAATGGAGAATCAGAAAGTAGAAAATATCAACCCACGTGGCGTGCCACCGCCAGTCCAAATAGAGGATCAATTTGATGAAGTGGCGACAAGGCCAGCAAACAGAATCCTAAGGGATTATGCTTGACCAGACCACTTCAGCTGTGAATCTAGTGTCAGGAAGCCCCTAGTGGCATCCAACAACCTTGAAATAAGGACCGGCCTGATTTAATGATCCAATAATCTTGTATCTTTACTGGAGATTCTAGTAAAGATCCACATAGTCATTTAATTAATTTTATGAAACTAGTTAAAACTGCTAAGTATAATGGAGTATCCCCTGAAGCAATCAGGTTAAGGCTATTTCCTTTTTCTTTAAAAGGAGATGCTAAGACTTGGTTGCAAAGTTTGCCTCAAGGATCAATTACCACATGGGACCAAATGACTCAAAATTTTTTAAATAAATACTTTTCCGCTGCTAAAATCACAAAGTTAAGACAAGACATATCTAATTTATTGCAGACTGATACAAAGTCAGTTTATCAAGCTTGGGAAAGGTTAAAGGCAATGTTAAGAAAATGTCCACACCATGACACTTCTGAACATATGCAGTTGTATATTTTTTATCACGGGCTAAAACCCTCTTCCAAAAATGAGATAGATGCAGCTGTTGGAGGTTCTGTAATGGGAAAAATCACAGAGGAAGCATTGCAATTATTGAATGAAATTTCTGAGAATGCCATGTGGCCATCTAAGCGTGTAATTATCAAAAAGGCTGCTACAGTAAATCAGGCAGATGCTTTAAATACACTAACACAACAGATTGTTTCTTTGGCACAAAAGTTTGAATCTTTTCAGGTGAATACACAACAACCAAACTAGTCTGAAGTTTGTGACATGTGTGGAGGAAATCATCTAAACTATGAATGCCAAGCAATCCATCAAAATGATGAACAAGTCAATGTTATCGGCTACAAATCTTACCCTTTTGAAAGTCCAATGGCACATAAATATCCAGAATTTTAGTGGAGCAATCCAAATGATGCCGAAAACTCTTAAAACTTTCAAAAGCAACCTGTACAGGATCTGACCGGATATCAGAATCAAAACCAAGGGCAATTGAATTTTAAACCTTACCAGCAAGAAGCCCCATATCAACAAAGGCCTCAACAAGCTAATCCAAGTCTTGATGACCTTATGTACAAGTACATTAAGGCCACTGATGAAAAGATGGAGAGTCAGAATTCTGCCCTTACAAATTTAGAAATTCAGTTGAGCCAACTGGAAACTCTTGTTTCAGAAAAGATTCAAGGTCCCTTACCAAGTAATACATAAAAAAATCCAAAATATCACCTTAAGGCCATCACCTTATGGTCAGGTAAGGAGCAGGATAAACCTTATGCAGACCGACCATGACAACAGGTAGACAAGGGTAAGAATGTTGAAACACCTTTTGAACTATCAGAAGAGAAAGAAGTCAAGAAAAAAGAAGGAAAAAATATTGAAATATTGAATCCTCTCCCTGTGACAATTTCCTTTCCACAAAAAATGAAAAGAGAAAAGCTTGACAACTAATTTGCAAAACTTTTGGAGATTTTAAAACAAATTCACATCAATATTTCTTTCACTGATGCTTTGTTACAAATGCCTTCGTATGTAAATTTTTAAAGGAAATTTTGTCAAGTAAAAGAAAATTAGAAGAAGTTTTTGTGGTAATGCTTACAGAAAAATGCAGTGTTATACTTCAAAATAAGCTACCACAAAAACTTGGTGATCCAGGCAGTTTTACAATTCCATGCACTTTCGGAGGAGTATATTTTGAAAAAGCACTTTGTGATTCTAGAACTTCAATAATTTTAATGCCATTTTCTATCTTTAAAAAGTTAGATCTTGGTGAAATGAAAGACACAAGTATTTCTCTTCAGTTTGCAGATCAAAGTACTAAGAAACGTAAGGGAATAATTGAAAATGTACTCGTAAGAGTAGATAAGTTTGTTTTCCCTGTAGATTTTATAGTGCTTGAAATGAAAGAATTCCCAAATGAATCAATAATTTTAGGAAGACCATTTCTTGCTACAGGAAGTGCAATTATAGATGTTCATCAAGGACAACTAATTTTGAGAGTTGATGAAGAAAGAGTCATCTTTGATATGCAAAAGAGACTAAGATATTCAGGAGATGAAACATCATCTTCATGCTTTTCAATTGAAATGATTAGTTATCTTACAGATGAATTCAAAGATAATCAATTAATTCCAGATTCAATGGAAAGATGCTTGATCAAATTAGGCACCACACAGGACGATGATCCCACCATCAGAAGAGAAGCTGAAATATTGGACAAAGATTCATAGGAAGAAGAGATGAAATTCGAAGAAGTTCAATCAAAAATTGAACTCAAAACTCTCCCTTCTCATTTGAAATATGTTTATCTTAAGCAAGAATTATTTTCAGTAATTATTTCATCTTCTCTTACTACAAAACAAACAAATAGTTTGATTAAAGTATTGAAAGCACACAAAGGAGCCTTGGAGTGGACTGTAGAAGATATTAAAGGGATTAGTCCAGCTATTCGTACACACAGAATCCTCATGGAGGATAGCTACAAGCCAATAGTCCAGCCGCAAAGTGTCACGACCCAAAATCCTAACCTGTCGTGATAACTCCTATCTCAATACTAGGCAAGCCGACAACCTCAATAAATCATAATTTCTTTAAATTTGAAAACATAATAATTAAATTCAACGTAAGAAATCTCTCAATACAGATATAAACACTCTCAAACGCGGTGTCACTGAATACATGAGTATCTAATATTAATACAAAGTCTAACTGATAAAAACATTATCTGAAAGAATATAACAGTACAATAACTGAAAGAAAGAGCGTCAAGGTCATCGGACTCCGGGCAGCTACCTTGATTGTCTCCAACTGATAGCACTCTAATATCTAATAGCCACTGTGTCTGAAAACACCTAGATCTGCACACGAGGTGCAGAGTGTAGTATGAGTACAACCAACTCAATAAGTAACAAGACTAACCTCTGGGCTGAAAGTAGTGACAAGCTCCGCAGGTACAGTTCAGTATAAATAATGGTACAAAAATGTAGGCATGCTTTCGAGTTCAACAGTTAAACTCAGTACAAGTGAAATAGATCAATATTGTAGGATATGAGGAATATGACATCTCAGTGGAAAGACCTCATGTAATACTGGTCACAAATCATTTGGTCACTCGGTACTGTTTATGGCCAATCCGGCCCAAGGATATTGCATCTCGTATATATGTACACCTCGACTAACAATCAGTCACTCAGTATTGTATAAGGCCAATCCAGCCCTGGGTAATTTAGCTCCAAATGTAAATGATACGGACAAGATCCATGTCTAGGGAAATTCATCACAATATAAATAAGTAAGGCAAGTCCATGCCTTGGGAAGTCCATCCCGAAAATATAATCATCTACGCTCACTGTGGGTGTGTACAGACTCCGGAGGGGCTCCTTCAGCCCAAGCGTGATATAAATCTAATATAGCCTGCTGCAGGCGGGCAGTCCCAATCCGTATAATAATAAAGCCTATAAGGCCTGCCGCAGGCGGGCAACCCCGATCCATATAATAGTATAGCCTATAAGGCCTGCTGCATGCGGCAGCCCCGATCCATATAATAGTAAAGCATATAAGGCCTGCTGCGGTGTGCAGCACGATCCCATATTAATAATAATAATAATATATAAAGCCGATATGTCCTACTGCAGGCGGGCAGGCCCGATCCCATAAATATCCTCACAATGGATGAGCATGACTGAGTATGAAATGTATATTTTAAAATAATTAATTCAATAGCAACACGACCCTATGGGTCCCAAAATATCGGCACGTAGCCTAAACATGGTCTTTAATACGAGCCTCAGCTCAATTTCTCTAACACGTGGAGGATACGCGGGTAATAACATGATTCTTTAATTTTACAACTCCACAACATTTATTTAAGTCACAATTTCTATAGTGCACGCCCATACGCTCGTAACCTAGCATGTGCATCACCTCAAACAATTGATATAACACAACATTTAGGGATTCATACCTTCCGAACCAAGTTTAGTTACTTACCTCAAATCGTGTAATTCTTTACTCCGCTATGCCTTTGCCTCGTGAATTAGTCTCTGAATACCTCGAATCTAGTCATAATTAATTTGATTCAATCAATACAAATTATAGAAATTAATTTCATATGAAAATACTAATTTTCCAATAAAAATCCGAAATTGCACCCAGAAATTGCACGTGGGGGCCCACATCTCGGAATCCGATAAAACTCACAAAATCCAACAACCCATTCAATTATGAGTCCAACCATACTAGTTTCACTCAAATCCGACTTCGTATCGACATTCAAATCTCAAAAATTCGTTTTATAAAATTTCTATAATTTTTCCCAAATTTTCATCTCAAATTACAAACCGAGCTCCCAACGTACAAATGTGAAATAATACCCTCACCCTTGGTTTTATAGTACCACGTCTGATCTCCCAATGTGTTGACTGCACATTTTCTTGTGCGGTCGCACATCCCAGGTGTTGCGGTTGCACATTAAATTGTGCGGCCGCACTTTAGCAGCTCTTCACCACTAGGCTTCAATAAATGGACCATAATGTTCTCTACAATTGTCCAAATGATTAATGGTAAACCTTTCTGAAAACTAAGGGCTACAACTTTTGTTTTTGAAGCATCTCCAAATTTCTTGTAGATTAAAAAATATATAAGCTTTTGAAGTTGGACCATCGAATCTGCAAATCCCCTTAGTGGAGCCCTCAAATCACATCAAACAACATCAAAAATGCAAATCGCACTCTAATTCAAGCCTAATGAAAAACTAACAATTTCCAACTTCTACCTTTAATGCCGAACCTATCAAATCAAGTCCGATTGACCTAACATTTTGCATACAAGTCATAAATGACATAATGGAGGTATTTCGATTTTCAGAATCAGATTCTGGCCCCGATATCAAAAAGTCCACTCCCCGATCAAACTTCCAAACTTAAATTTCTATTTTAGCCATTTCAAACCTAATTTAGCTACGTGCTTCCAACAAGTTTTTCGGACATGCTCCTAAGTCCAGAATCACCATACAAAGCTATTGGAATCATCAAAACTCTATTCCGGGGTCATTTACACATAAGTCGACATTCGGTCACTATTTTAACCTAAGCTTTAAACCTTGAAACTAAGTGTTCCAATTTATTCCAAAACCTCACCGGACCCGAACCAATCACCCCGGTGAGTCACATAACAACTGTAACACATAAATTGAGCAGTAAATGGTGAAACAGGGTTGTAAAACTCAAAATGTCCATATAATAATAAAGCCTATAAGGCCTGCTGCAGGCGGGCAACCCCGATCCATATAATAGTATAGCCTATAAGGCCTGCTGCATGCGGCAGCCCCGATCCATATAATGGTAAAGCCTATAAGGCCTGCTGCGGCGTACAGCATGATCCCATATTAATAATAATAATAATAATAATAATAATAATAATAATAATAATAATATATAAAGCCGATATGTCCTGCTGCAGGCGGGCAGCCCCGATCCCATAAATATCCTTATAATGGATGAGCATGACTGAGTATGTAATGTATATTTTAAAACAATTAATTCAACAACAACACGACCCTGTAGGTCCCAAAATATCGTCATGTAGCCTAAACATGATTTAAGTACGAGCCTCAACTCAATTTCTCAAACACGTGTAGGATACGCGGATAATTACATGATTCTTTAATTTTACAACTCCACGGCATTTATTTAACTCATAATTTCTATAGTGTACGCCGATACGCTCATCACCTAGCATGTGCGTCACCTCAAACAATTGATATAACACAACATTTAGGGATTCATACCTTCCGAACCATGTTTAGAAATGTTACTTATCTCAAACCGTATAATTCTTTAGTCCTTTATGCCTTTGCCTCGGGAATTGGTCTTCGAACGCCTCGAATCTAGTCATAATTAATTTGATGCAGTCAATAAAAATTATAGGAATTAATTACATATGAAAATACTAATTTTCCAATAAAAATTCAAACTTGCACCCAAAAGTCGCATGTGGGGCCCACATCTCGGTATCTAACAAAATCATAAAATTCGATAACCTATTCAATTACGAGTCCAACCATACTAGTTTTAATCAAATCCGACTTCAAATCGACATTCAAATCCCAAAAATGCATTTTATAAAATTTCAACAATTTTCCCCAAATTTCCATCTCAAACGATTAATTGAATGAAATAAAAAAAGAATATATTCATGTATATTAACCAAATCTGAGTTAGAATCACTTACCCTGATGAATTTATTGAAAACCCCACGAAATATTGTCACAAACCGAGCTCCCAACGTCCAAATGTGAAATAATACCCTAACCCTCGGTTATATAGTACCACGTCTTATCTCCCAATGTGTTGACCGCACATTTTCTTGTGCGGTCGCACATCCCAGGTGCTGCGGTTGCACTCTAAATTGTGTGGCCGCACTTCAGTAGCTCTGCACTACCAGTCTTCAGTAAATGGACCATAACTTTCTCTAAAAATGTCCAAATGATTAATGGTATACCTTTCTGGAACTAGATTCGAAGGGCTACAACTTTCGTTTTTGAATTATCTCCAAATTCCTTGTAGATTTTATATATAAGCTTCCGAAGTTGGAGCTTCGAATCTGCGAACCCCCTAAAGTGTGGCCTCGAGAAGAATTGTACGGTAGGCACTTTTCCTCTGCGGTCCGTACTTTTCCTTTGCCTCAGCACTCAAAAATGTGCCCTCGCAGTTTTAAAAGTTCCATAACAACATTAGAGTGCCGAAATGCCCGGACTCGCTCAAAACTCACCCTGAAACTCACTGAGCCACTCAGGATCCCGTTCAAATATACCAACAAGTCATAAAATATGATACAAACTTAGTCAAGCCCTCAAATCTTATCAAACAACATCAAAAATACAAAATCGCACTCTGATTCAAGCCTAATGAAAAACTAACAATTTTCAACTTCTACCTTCAATGCCGAACTTATCAAATCAAGTGCGATTGACCTCAAATTTTGCACACAAGTCATAAATGACATAATGGAGGTATTCTAATTTTTAGAATTGGATTCCGATGCTGATATCAAAAAGTCTACTCCCCGATCAAACTTCCAAAATTAAATTTCTATTTTAGCCATTTGAAGCCTAATTTAGCTACGTGCTTCCAAAAAGTATTCCGGACATGATCCTAAGTTCAAAATCACCATACAAAGCTATTGAAATCATCAAAACTCAATCCGGGGGTCGTTTACACATAAGTCGACATCCGATCACTATTTTAACCTAAGCTTTAAAGTTTGGAACAAAGTGTTCCAATTCATTCCAAAACCTCACCGGACTCGAACCAATTACCTCGACGAGTCACATAACAACTGTAATGCATAAATTGAGTATTAAATGGAGAAATAGAGTTGTAATACTCAAAACAACCGGCCTGGTCATTACACAAAGAAGATTGAATCCAACAATGTAGGATGTAGTGAAAAAGGAGATCATAAAGTTATTGGCAGCAGGTATTATATACCCCACTTCTGACAGCCCGTGGGTAAGTCCCATTCAGGTAGTACCAAACAAAAGAGGTATGCCAGTTATAAAAATAAAAATAATGAGCTCATATCTACCAGGACTGTTATAGGATGGAGAGTCTGTATTGATTACAGACGTCTCAATGATGCCACTAAAAAAGATCATTTTCCTTTTCCATTTATTGATCAAATGTTGTAAAGAATTGTAGGATACGGTGTTTACTGTTTTCCTGATGGATACTCAGGATATAATGAGATACCAATTGCACTAGAAGATCAAGATAAGACAACATTCACATCCCCTCATGGAACATATGCCTATAGGAGAATGCCATTTGGTTTGTGCAACGGCCCTGCTACATTTCAGCGTTGCATGTCGGCAATTTTTGCTGACATGACTGACAAATTTCTTGAAATTGTTTTGGATGATTTTACACTCTTTTGGCGAAACATATAAGGGTTGTCATAACCACTTGACCTTAGTTCTTAAAAGATGTGAAGAAACAAACTTAGTTCTTAATTAGGAAAAATGTTATTTTATGGTTACGGAAGGAATTGCTTTAGGACATAAAATCACTGCTAAAGAGATAGAAGTAGATAAGGTTAAAATTAATCTTATAGCGAGCCCCTCCTACAACTGTGAAAGGCATTAGAAGCTTTTTAGGTCATGCGGGTTTTTATAGACGATTCATAAATGATTTCTCAGAGATTTCAAAACCGCTGACTAACCTCTTGATTAAAGACATTAAGTTTGATTTTCTAGGTGACTGTGTGAAAGCGTTTGAAACCCTTAAGGAAAAGTTATCAACCGCACATGTAGTTGTGTCCCCTGATTGGAACCAACCTTTTGAGGTCATGTGTGATACTAGTGATACATCAGTTGGAGTTGTTTTAGGCCAAAGAAAGAATAAGATTTTCCGTCCCATTTACTATGTTAGTAGGACATTGAATGAGACTCAAGTGACTTATGCCACGGCAGAAAAACATTACTAGCAGTAGTGTTTGATTTTGATAAGTTTCGCTCCTATTTGATAGGAACCAAGGTTACTTTTTTTACTGATCATGCAGCTTTAAAATACCTCTTAGCTAAGAAAGATGTCCAACCTAGATTATTAAGATGGATTTTACTTCTGCAAGAGTTTGACCTTGAGATAAAGGACAAAAAAGGGATAGAGAACCAAGTAGCTGACCGTTTATCTAGATTAGAAAACCCTCCCCTTGAGTTTAATGAGATAAAAGAAGATTTTTCTGATGAACGTATTTTTTCAGTTGACACAATTGTGACTCAATCACCCTGGTTTGCATATATCGTGAACTACTTGGTTGGAAAGTGGATACCGCAAAATTTCTCTTACCAACAAAGAAACAATCTTATATCTGATGCAAAGTATTATCTGTGAGATGAACCTTACTTATTTAAAAATTATGCAGATAATATCATTAGAAGGTGTGTACCTGAAGAAGAGATGAATAAAATTCGATATCTCTGTCATGATGGAGCAATTAGAGGACATTATGCAGCAAATCGGACGACTTTTAAAGTTTTAGAATCTGGATTCTTCTGGCCCATTCTCTTTAAAGATGCCCGAGCATATGTAGCACAATGTGACATGTGTCAGAGAACAGGTAATATCACCAAGAGAGATGAGATGCAATTGCAATCAGTATAGGTATGTGAAATATTTTATATTTGGGGAATAGATTTTATGGGTCATTTTCCTTCTTCTCACTCTTTTGAATATATCCTTGTGGCTGTGGATTACGTGTCGAGATGGGTTGAAGTCATCCCCACAAGAAAGAATGATGCTCGTACAATGTGCAATTTTCTTAGAAAAAATATGTTTTCCAGATTTGGCACATCGCGAATCATCATTAGTGACCAAGGAACTCATTTCATGAATAGGAAATTTTCTGCTTTATTGTCAAAATATAATGTGACTCACAAAACAGGAACACCATATCATGCTCAAACTCAAGGTCTAGTTGAGGTTTCCAACCGCGAGTTAAAAACAATTCTTGAAAAACGGTTGGAATCTCAAGAAAAGAGTGGGCTTTAACATTAGATGATGCATTATGGGCGTACCGAACGGCTTTCAAAACGCCAATTGGAATATCTCCACATAGATTAGTCTTTGGAAAAGCTTGTCATTTTTCCGTAGAATTAGAACACAAAGATTTTTGGGCATTGAAAGCACTCAACTTTGATTTGACCTCCGCTGGTAAAAAGCAATTTATTCAGGTTAATGAATTGGAAGAACTGAGATTGGTAGCCTATGAAAATGCGAAAATTTTATGAGAAAAAACAAAAATATGGCATGACAAGTTGATCCGACCAAAGAGTTTCAAAATTGAAAATCAGGTACTTCTTTAAGATAGCCGACTCAGGTTATTCCCTGTAATGCCCCGTAAACTTTCTCCAAGAAATTTAAGGTTTCCTGGTGCCAAGGTAGACTAATATATTGTATTTTTCGACTTATTAGGTTGAATAGTGTGTTGGGAAGTTGAATCAATTCGACCTCGCGAAGCCAGGTCTGTAGCGCGCTAGACCATGTTATATCCCCCATGAAGCCAGGTCTATAGCGCGCTAGATCGTGCTATATCCCTCGCGAAGCCAGGTCTATAGCGTGCTAGACTGTGCTATATCCCTCGTGAAGCCCGGTATTTAGCTCGCTATAGAGCTCGCGAAGCCTGGTATTTAGCTCGGGAAGCCTGGTCTGTAGCTTGCTACAGAGCATGCCTAGCCTGGTCTATAGCCCGGTCCGGTAATTTGGAGAGTTTTTATAAACTGACCTCCATTTCATTTAACTCGTTTAGGGTTCATATTTTGGGTATTTTCTGGTGTTTTAGAGAGAGGGGATAGCGATTCTAGAGAGAGGAAAGGAAGGACTAAGGATTTCACTACTCTACCTTGAATCAAACCTTGAAATCGCATCAAAAGGGTTGCTAGAGGTTCAAAGAGGTAAGAATTTCTTTCCCCAATCCTTTAATTTCGAAATCCAACTAGAAATAGGTAATTAGTAAGATGATTCTTGGATGTGAGAGTATTAATTATAAATGCTTGTACCAATAATATGTGTGGGAAGATTGTTGAGTTCAAATGGGTAAAGATTGAGTTGAAAATGGTAGAAATCTTGAAAGACTTTAATTGAGGATTTGAAAGGCAATCCGATGTCGGAATTTGATAATTTTTGTATGGTTGAACTCGTATCGGAAC
This sequence comes from Nicotiana otophora, assembly GCA_000715115.1. Taxonomy (NCBI): domain Eukaryota; kingdom Viridiplantae; phylum Streptophyta; class Magnoliopsida; order Solanales; family Solanaceae; genus Nicotiana; species Nicotiana otophora. The sequence continues at coordinate 2,535 of AWOL01S0092984.1, read as the reverse complement.
GGGTGTTCGGATTTTTTGGGATTCGAGACGTGGGTCCCACTATCAATTTTAAAATAAATTTCGGATTTTAATTCGGAAAAATTGTAATTTCATACGGAATTAGTTCCTACGATTCGTGTTGAGTATGTTGAATTAGATTTGAAGCTTTCAGACATGAATTCGCGAGGCAAAGGTGTATTGGAATCTTGAAATTGGTTGCGAAGCGAGGTCAGTGTCGTGGTTAACCTTGACTTGAGGGACTAGAACCCTTAAATTAATTGTTAATAGAATTTCATGTGTAATGACGTATAGGAGAGGTGACGAGTGCCTATACGCCATCAAGTTAATTGTTTGTGTAATGCCAGATAGGCGAGGTGACTAGTGTCTATACGTCGTCAAGTTAATTGTTTGCATAATTACTTGAAAAATCATAAATTATTTCAAATCATGAATTAATTATTATATTAAGTATTTCTCTCATATTCCTTGATCAATATCATGCCTTGAATCCATGTTATAATTGCTACATGCTTATTTGATTTATGTGACTTAATTGCTACTTGAGATTTAGCATACTAATTATTAAAATGCCTATTTCATCCTTAATTTTCACAATTAATTGCTCTTGTCATTACTTGTTTCCTAAATATATCATAATAATTGTATGCTTTGTTGCCTAATAATTTTCTTATTAATTGTGGTATTTATTGGAGTATTTTTACATTTAAGAGTTGTTTAATTATATTATTGGAGTGGGTTGCACGCTGAAACGGAATTTATTTTTAAGTTTATATTGTTGGAGCGGGTTGCACGCCGCAACGGATTTATTTTAAAGTTTACATTGTTGGAGCGGGTTGTATGCCGCAACAGATTTTATTTTAAGTTTATATTATTGGAGCGGGTTGCACGCCACAACGGAAATAAATTGAGGTATTATGAATGCTGAATTGGCTTCAAGTTTTTATATGATTCACCGGTTTTACTTTTATTCCCATTATTATTATTATTAATATGACAAGGTGGGTTGCTCTGATGGTAAGCACCCCCCACTTCCAACCAAGAGGTTGTGAGTTCGAGTCACCCCAAGAGCAAGGTGGGGAGTTCTTGGAGGGAAGGATGCCGAGGGTCATTTGGAAACAGCCTCTCTACCCCACGGTAGGGGTAAGGTCTGCGTACACACTACCCTCCCCAGACCCCACTAGTGGGATTATACTGGGTTGTTGTTGTTGTTGTTG
>AWOL01S0092939.1:0-16109 GCA_000715115.1 Nicotiana otophora | reverse complement strand
TTCTATCTTTCATTGTCAATCTTATTCTTACATGCCTTAAATTGAAGTGGTTGTTACATGTTCTAGTTTCTACTGTCAAAGTAACTCTCATATGCATTTATTTGTAATTGTCGTTACATGCCATTATTTACATTGTTAAGTTACTCTCATGTATTACACTCAGTTACTATCGTGCTATCTATTTCATTGTTAAGCTTATGTTTTGCACTTCAAATTGGAAGATGTCATTCCTTGGGGAAATACCTAAATTGTGGGTTTTTGAAGTTGTTATGAAATCTAACAACACACTGAGGTTAAAGTTGTTGACTATTAGTATATCTTTCCTTGTTGAGTTATTTTTTATTTATTTTGTTGTTATTGAGATCCTTATACACATTGTAGTTGAGCCGTGGGCTATGTGTTATTGTAACACTGGTTTTGTTAATTTTGGCAACATTGAGGCATATAGGCACGTGTGGTGCCAATTGGTTATTGTGTTGTGATATTGATACGCATGCGGCGGTATGAGGATAGGGGATGATATGCATGCGAATATATAAGGTAGAATTTATGTGCGTGTCGCTAGTAAGGAAATTACTTGAAGCCATGCGGCGAGATAAGGGGGCTAAAGCACGTGTAGCTATTTCGGGAAAATGTATTCAAAAATACAAATGCAAGACTCACGCGGCGATATAAGAAAGATTGTGATTATAAATTGTGAAAATATGGATATGAGGTGTAGTGCCTCGATTGTGATTCTTGTTGTACATTTTATATTAAAAAGGCTTGTTAGTTGAACTGTTTTTGCTATTTCTTCATTTGTCTGTATTTGATTACTTATTGTTCTTATCATGTGTTCACTCCTTGTTGCCTTTATTGCCTTAAATTCAGTTGTTAGTCTACATTATTGTACTGCTTTATTGTCATTCATCTCCTCATTTTCCGTTATTAGACTACATAATATAATGTTCAGTATTCTTTATCCTAGTAGGTGTCTTGACCTGGCCTCATCACTACTCTACCGAGGTTAGGCTTGACACTTACTGGGTACGGTTGTGGTGTACCCATGCTACATTTTTTTATATTTTTGTGCAAATACAGGTACATCCGCTCGAGCCGGATGCCAATGATTTGATTAGTTACTTCGAAGACTTCAAGGTATACCTGCTTGACGCTCGCAGGCCTCGAAGTCACCTTCTGCTTTTAGTTGTATTACTGTTTATTTACAGTTCAAAACAGTATTGTATTTAGACATTATTGGTACATTCTCTGTAGAGCTTATGACTCGGTTCCACCAGGCTTTGGGAGGTATTTGATAGTTGTATTGTTTGGGTTTTTATTATGATAGTTTGACAGTTAAATTGATATCTAAGTTGTTATTTCTGTTAACTCTTATTGTATGTTAGGCTTGCCTAGTCTTAGAGACTAGGTACCATCACGACATCCTAAGGTGGGAATTGGGAGTCGTGACATATATACAAGGTGACGAGTGTATATGATTTGTCATGGGTTTAAGAATGCGGGGTGTATTACTTTATTTTACGTCTTTAATTATCTCATGTATTAACTTAGTTCATGTTATTACTTGTTAGGTGCTCCCACTTGATACATGTTTCACTTGATATATGTGCCCTTACTTGTTATATGTCCTTAATTGTTATATGTTCTAGCATATTTCATACTTTTATTTATTGTATGCCTTTATTTGTTACGTGCTTTTACATGTTATTAGGTAGATGCTTTTATCTGTCTCATACCTGTAATTTCCTTATTGCTTTTACTTGTTTCTTGTTTCACTCTACTATGTTATATCGAATTGCCTTAGAGAATTATGCATTTTAGTTCCTTTTTATGTTATGTTGCGAGATTCCTCGTATTTGGTTGTTACTAATATATCATATCGGGTTATGCGCCGTAAGAATATTATTATATGTTTACCCTCAAAATCGGATAACAATTGAATTTGTACGTGGTTTTAAGGATACGTGATCTAACTTGATACAAAATGAGAAATTAGATTAAAATTGAAATGACAATGAAAAAATAAATGCAAACTACACAAGTTGAACAAGCTTAGCCTTGGAAGGTTAGTCGCCCTCCTGCCAAAGTTCCTATTATCGATGCCGGAACAGAATGACAAAATAATTAGAACTAGAAATAACATTATATTGCCTTGGGAAGTGTGCTACAATCTCCCTAATAAGTAATCAGACTCCTCTATATATAGTAGGGGAGTCCTACTTTAGATACAATTCTATAAATGGTAAAAATCTCCTGGTTTGTTGATTTGTCGATTCTTTACTAACACGTGCCGAGATTCCCGCCGAAATATCCGATCAGCTATGGATATTTTGGCCTTCCGTTATTTCATTCTTCTGTTATTTTATACCGTTAATGTTTCCTCAAGCTTATTCGGGATCAGGGTCGATTCCGAGATCACGGGCTCAATGTTCCTGAGGATGGACATTCTGACCTTATGGTCTGATTCGATGAGATTTGGCGTCGATCTTCAACCCTTAGCGTTCTGAGCCCGATCTATTATGTAATAGTCGAGACCGATTTTGAACGTATACAGATAGTCCCCTCGCATTTCAGAGAGTAAACGGCGAGAAACGATATGAACTTTTGATATCTCTCCTCGGTACTCCGCGTCAAAACGATAAAATGAACGAAACGTCCCTCAGTTACGTCTTAACGGCATTAAATTATGTCAGTTACTGGTCATCCACTTATGGCTTTGAATCGTCATTTGGAAACTATGAGTACCCCCTTCTTCATTTCTTCAAACTTTACATCCAAATCTTCTCTACTTTTGTTTCATAGAAATTTCAACACTTCCTAGTATTAAATTTCTGGCTATTCTGAAACCCTTTCACAAGAACTTCATCTTTGTTTCATCTACAACCATCAACTTAATCTTTAAACTTACTCTCTTTCCTTCGTCTATCAAAAATATAGCGAAGACTTTAAAATCCGTTCCCTAAAAAGAAACTCCCTCTGCCTCGCGGCCGGCTGTAGAGGAAAATGTTTCGTTTGCTGCTACTGAGGAACTAACACCGGAACCTCCCCTAAAGATGTTCATTCCTATAGGGTGCCCAACCTGTGCTGATTTCAAGGTCGAGAAACCCTCCTCGGTACCGGCTCGGTGTGAACCTGTCTCGAGATATATATGCTCGATCACCCATAGTTTCCTCTCCAAGGTCAAGGAGGATTGCAACTGGGTTAATAAGCATGTGATGGTCCCCACGCCCGAGGAAGCGATTACTACCCATATGGAGGGTTTTTTAAGTGTCTACACTTATCCCTTCACGCTGGGCCCCTTGGACCCGGTCATCATTGCCTTATGTAAGAGTTACGAAGTCACCCTCGGTAAAATTCATCCTACTTTCTGGAGGATAGTAATTCTCCTCCGCTTCTTCATAAACAAAATCGAGGGGTGCCCCTTCACCATCGACCATCTCATCCGTTTGTATAGTCCCTAACTCTATCGATGGGGATTAATCAAACATGATCGTCAGGCTAGTAAGGCCTCATTCTCGAGCATCGACGTGGATCAGGACCGATGATGGTTAGGCCAATTCGTCCGAGTGAAGACCTTGGATTTAATCCCGACCGAGTATATGCCATTTCTAGAGAAATGGAACATGACACGTAAGTATAACCTTGTTTCCAAAATTTTGTTTATCGTTTTTCCTTTTCCTCTCTTCTCATCGATGTTTTGTGGTGGTGTAGCTGATGCTCGGATGTCGGATGCAATTCCTCGACTCAAGTAGTGAGTTGAGGGCATTGTGTCGCAGAAATCATATTCTGAGGGCGCATGGCGCGAACTTTCGAAGGTCCTGTGGGAGGCCCGTTCTTCACGGTGGGGTTCCGCTCCCATGTCGACAACACTTAGGTTTCCTCTGTGTTGCTAACTCCTTACTTATTTTCCTTTTTCTTTATAGGTCTTACCAAGGATGTTGCAATGAGTCCTCCATCTGGTGGCAAGGATTGCCCCTCCAAGTCCCCTGCTCCAAGACAGGGTGAGGAAAAGAATAGAAAATGGGCACCAAGTTCTCCAAACTCGAAGAAGAAAAATTGAAAAGGAAGATAGTGCGCAAATCCAAGGAAATCACCAGCGCCCGGGAAATCCCATCAGACTCACTCAATCGGCTGAGGGACGAGTCCGAAGAAGAAGAAGAATCTACCGAACTGGTGTCCCTCATACGAAGTGATACCGAACTGCCCCAAACCAGGGTGGCTAATGTAGAGGCAGTGGACGAGGCCTCTGAACCAGAGAGGGGCAAGGCTGTTTTGCCCGAGCTGGGGAGGTCGACAAAGAGACCATGACCGGTGCTTCTCGGGAAAAGGATAACGCCTCGAAGGATGCATTTGGGGTGATAGATCTCTCCAAGTTGTCGTTATTTACTGACTCCATGATCAACAAGGCCCAGATGCTGAAAGGACGCCCAAACGAGGGGCCCCAAGGGGTGGCAGACTCTTTTAACAACTTCTTTGATGGCTTATATTCTACTACCTCGGAGGACGTCACCGGGTTGGGAGACTTGCTGGTACCAAAGAAGAGACCGTCTTCAGAAGCCAGCGGGCCTTCTTAAAGTCTGAAATTAGTAAACCGGTTCCCAGCTCTGAGTGCAGATCCTGACCGGAATCGGTCAATTATTATGTATATTCCGGAGGATGCCCGGGTTCTCTCTACCCCTGTGGGTGTTGCCAGTTATCTTCGGTGCCTGGTGACCAAAGAGGATCAAGCCAATATGGACGAGGTGGAAGCTCCATCCATGTTTAATGAAGCACAACAGGCATTAAATCAGGTAACTTTGAATGCCTCTTGTCGACCTTTATTATGTACTTAAATTAAGTCGCAAACAATCGTAACTCTTTTATTTGTGCTTGCAGGATTTGATGCTTCATCATGAGACTTTTCTCCGATATTGGGAAGAGTTAAACCATCAAGAGGTAGAGACTCGAGGGCTCACTAAGAAGAGGTATGCTTACAAAGTCCTCAGTGAGAAACTCCAGGATGAGCTAGAGGCAGTCTAGAAGGAACATGCTAACCTCGTTGAGCAGGTAAGAAGAGTATTTGATGTTAGCGACGATGAGTCAGACACGATGGCTAATGGTCTGAACCCGTAGGTTCAAAAAAAACTTGATCAGATCGAGCATCTCCGGGCGGAGGTAGATGCAATAAAAGTCAAGCCCGGAGAATGGAAAAGAAACATGGACCGCTTGGCCTCAAAAAAGAAGGTTTCCCAGGCACAATTGACTCCGTCTGAGGTTCAGCTTCGGGCTATAAAGGAAAAGGCCTTGATGCAGGCCAAAAGGGTCGAGGGGCTCCAGTCTTAGTTGAGTTCGGATGTCTCTGATCAAGAAAATCTAGCCAAGGAGCTTGAGGCAACCAAGTCAGAGGCCGTCGTGGTCAAAGCCGAAGTTGATGAAAGGGTGACCCAGCATAAGGCCGATGCCGAGGCAGCTCAGGACCTTGTAAAAAATATAGTTGAACATATGAAGTGGAAATCCCGAAGAGAGGCCCTCGAGGAAATTCACTCTTGGGGCTTTGATTTATCGGCTGAGATCAAGGATGCCAAGGTGCTCGCAGCCGCTGATAGGAAGCTGGCATATCCCGAGGAGGAAGATTTTGAGGAATCCGAAGATTCGGGTGAGTTTGAGAGCGGAAGATACCCCGAAGGTGATGATGCGGCCCCCGACGAAGACTAGGCCACTTAGGATCTTTTTAAATGTTTTTGTCTTCTTCTTTGTAGAGGTTGTTCGGCATTTGTAAAAATTTGTATCGAGGCTATTTGGCCCTTGTAAAAAGAATTTTTGATATGTATATGTAAGGCTTTCTCCCTTTCACAACTTTTGAATTTTCCCTTCACTTTATTATTTGTATTCGCAAAGATCGAAATACCTTAGCATGAAATAGTTAGGTTATGTTCGAAGGTTTGAATAAACCTTTCCTTTAACATTATTTTGTTTTAAGGCATCGTAGGGATTCGATATTACCGAAAACTTTTTCCCAAAGTAGTTTAGAATATAGTTTGCTAAGGGTAGCCTTTAGAACCGGTTATGGAATGTTTTGAAGGCCTCATTTTTTTTTACGAGTCTCGGACGTCTCCGAGCTGTGTTTATATGGCCGTAGTCTTTTGCGCTCGGGTGTCGCCCAGTGGGCATGCAGATCTTATGCCCCCGAGGTCTAATAGCTCGAACCATCCGAGTTAGTTTTCGGACGACAGTCCCCGAGTGAGAGTGATTGTTCAAACTCGGGTTAAGGTGGCCCTTGGGCTCGATACCTTTAGGGGACCGTATGTAGGAAATTCCTTGAGAAATGCAAGAAATACTTTAAAGGACAAGATGTTTGTGCCCAAGGAAGAGACTTCTTTTTATTCTTGTGCATAATGGTTATACATGTATCCATGATTTGTGCCGGGTTTGAGCAGTCTATGTGAGCACGGTTCATTTGACCATTTGTCCCTTACAATAAATCCTATCAATTTAGAACTTTTAATCACGAAGTCTCTTTCCTTGCTAAAGTCGATATCCGAGGGTAATGCCCCTCAATGTTCGAGGCTGATCGAAGAGAGGCCTCGAATGCTGTTGTGATCATCGTCACCGGTTCATAGCCGACCTTTAATTATAAGTTAGCACGATTTACTTGTTTCCTCGTTAAAAACTTTGCGGGAAAACACATTCGGGATAAAACCGGTTCAAGGAAAAAAGAGTGCAACGCGTGCTTTTAGACCTAAAATCTCGTATTGTCCCTTGTTGGTTAGCTGAAAGTGTTAGTTTAAAATGTAAATAAAAGAAATAACGGGGCCGTACCTTAGTAGTAATATCGTTTCAAGTGAGTTATATTCCAGTATTACAGTAGTTGCTCGTCGTTCATTGTTCCGAGTTTGTAGGATCTTTTTCCGGTGATCTCGATAATTTGGTACGGTCCTTAACAGTTCAGCCCCAATTTCCCTTCATTCGGGTTTCGGGTGCTCAGTGTGACCTTACTTAGTACCAAGTCTCCATTATTGAAGTGTCGAAGGTTGTCCCTTCGATTATAATACCTTTCGATCAGCTGTTTTTGGGCGGCCAACCGGACAAGGGCGGCTTCGTGCCTTTCATCTAATAGCTCCAGGCTTGTACTCATGGCCTCGTCATTCGATTACTTTGTTACATATCAGAATCTGATACTTAGTTCTCTGACATCGACCGGTATCAGAGCTTCGGTGCCATAAACCAAAGAAAATGGGATGGCCCCGGTACTGGACTTCGAGGTCGTACGGTATGCCCATAGGACTTCGAGTAGTATTTCCTTTCATTTTTCTTTGGCGTCGGTTAACCTCTTTTTAAGGTTTTGGAGTATGGTTTTGTTGGTAGATTCAGCTTGTCCATTCCCACTAGGATGATAGGGTGTTGATAGGATCCTTTTGATCTTGTGGTCTTCAAGGAATTTGGTTACTTTGATGCCGATGAATTGTTTCCCATTGTCGCATACAATTTCGGCCGGCATTCCGAAATGTCATATGATGTGGTCCCAAATGAAATCGATGACTTCCTTCTCTTTGACCTTCTCGTACGCCTGGGCTTCCACCCATTTAGAAAATAGTCAGTCATAAATAATATAAATTAAGCCTTACCGGGTGCCCATGGAAGGGGGCCGAAGATGTCCATTCCTCACTTCATGAACGGCCATGGTGACAAAATCGAATGCAGCAGATCCCCGGGTTGATGAATCATCGGAGCGTGTTTTTGGCATCCATCACATTTTTGAACGAAATCCTTTGCGTCTTTTTCCATGTCGATCCAGTAGTAACCAGCTCTAAATATTTTTCGAACCAGCGATTCTTCGGCGCCCGAATGATTTCCACAAGTATCTTCATGGATTTCCCTCAAAACTTACTTAGTATCCCTTGGCCCTGGACATATTGCAATTGGGCCATCGAATGTTCTTCTAAACAGGATTCTGTCTTCTGATAGGCTAAACCGGGCTGCCTTTGTACACAGGGCCCTCGATTCTTTTGGATCCGAGGGCAGTTTTTCGGTCCTAAGATATTCTACGTATTTATACTTCCAATACCAAGTTAGGCTCTTCGAGTTGATCTCAGCATGGCCTTCTTCCACCACTGATCTCATAAGTTGTACGACTGTCCTCGAATTGAACTCGTCATCTTCGACCGATGACCCTAAGATAGCGAGGGCATCGGCCTCACTGTTTTGATCACAAGGTACGTGTTGCAAAGTCCATTCTTTGAAACGATGTAATGTCACCTGCAACTTGTCTAAGTATCTTTGCATTCGTTCTTCTCTGACGTTGAATGCTCCATTAACATGGTTTACCACAAGGAGTGAATCGCACTTGGCTTCGATCACTTTTGCCCCTAAGCTTTTGGCTACTTCAAGTCCTGCAATCATGGCCTCATATTCGGCCTCGTTGTTAGTCAATTTCAAAGTCTTAATAGATAATCTAACTATATTGCATGTTGGTGGCTTTAATACGATGCCAAGTCCGGACCCTTTCGCGTTTGAGGCGCCATCCATAAAGAGGGTCCAGATTCCCGAGGAAGTCCCTGAGTTAATTAATAACTCTCTTTCGACCTCGGGTATTAGGGCTGGCGTAAAGTCAGACACAAAGTCTACCGAAATTTGAGATTTAATGGCGGTTCGGGGTCAGTACTCAATATTGTACCTGCTTATTTCCACGGCCCACTTGGCCAACCGGCCCGAGAGCTCAGGCTTATGCATAATGTTCCTCAATGGGTAAGTAGTTACGACACATATGGGATGACACTAGAAGTATGGTTTTAGCTTCCTAGAGGCACTTAGCAAAGCGAGCGCCAGTTTTTCTAGGTGATGGTACCTAGTTTTGGCCTCACCTAGGGTCCTGCTAACATAGTAAATTGGAAATTGCATACCTTGCTCTTCCCGTACTAGGACTCCACTTACCGCTATCTCCGAAACCGCCAAGTACAAGTACAATCATTCGTCCGCCTTCAGTGTGTGAAGCAGTGGCGGGCTCGATAAGAACTGTTTGATTTCCTCCAAAGCTCGTTGGCATTCCGGCGTCCACGAGAAGTTATTCTTCTTATTCAATAGTGTGAAGAATCGGTGGCTCTTGTCGGATGACCTCAAAATAAATCGCCCCAAGGCGGCTATGCGCCCAGTTAACCTTTGCACCACTTTTACGTTGTCCACGACCGTGATTTCTTCAATGGCTTTGATTTTATCTAGATTGATCTCGATTCCCCGGTTGGATACCATGAATCCGAGGAATTTTCCTGACCCAACTCCAAACGCATATTTTTCTGGGTTCAGCTTCATATTATATTGCTTTGGAATGCTGAAGGTTTCCTGCAAATGTTTTAAATGGTCCTCTGCTCGCAGGGACTTAACCAACATGTTTTCAATGTAAACTTCCATCGATTTTCCTATTTTTTCCTCGAACATCCGATTTTTACTGGCGTTGGTAGGTATCACCGGCATTTTGTAATCCAAATGACATCACGTTATAGCAGTATGTGCCATATTTAGTGATGAAGGAAGTTTTTTCCCGAACACCCGGGTCCATCTGTATTTGGTTGTACCTAGAATAGGCGTCGAGAAAACTGAGAATCTCTTGGACGGTCGCGGCATCGATCATACGATCGATGTTGGGCAAAGGAAAAGAGTCTTTGGGACATGCCTTATTCAAATCTTTGTAATCTACAAACATTCTTAGTTTATTCCCTTTTTTAGGAACTACCACTACGTTTGCTAACTAATCCGGGTATTTAATCTCCCGAATAGACCTTATTTTAAAGAGTCTAGATACCTCGTCCTTGATGACAGTATGTTTGATCTCGAACTGGGGTCTCCTCTTCTATTTGACTGGGTAGAACTTTAGGTCCAAGCTTAGCTTGTGAGTGGTTATCTCCGGCGAGATCCCTGTCATGTCAAAGTGGGACCAAGCGAAATAATCTTTGTTAGTTATAAGAAATTGAATGAGTCTTTTCCCGAGCTTGGAGCTTAACCTCGTGCCCAGGTATACCTTTCGATTGGGCAAGTGATCTCTCAATATGACTTGTTCCAGCTCCTCGACAGTCAATTTAGTGGCATCGGAATCATCGGAGGTTATAAAAGATTTGGGAACCCTGTAATTATCATCCTCGCCTTCCCTTTTGTCTGTCCGGATCGGCCGAGGATGGTATCAATCATTGCTATTTGGCCCCATTATTTACTATCTGGTTCAGATCCTTCGATGTTGTAGATGCCGGTATCACCTCCTTGACCGCGAACATTTCCTTGGTAGCTGGTTGTTCACCGTAGACTGTTTTGACTCCGCTAGGTGTTGGGAATTTCAGTGCCTGGTGTAGTGTCGAGGACACCGCCCTCATGTTGTGGATACATGGCCTCCTGTATAAAGCGTTGTACCACATATCTCCTTCAATCACATTAAATTTTGTTTCCTGGATGGTCCCGACAGTGTCTACTGGTAATGTTATCTCACCCTTAGTGGTTTCACTTGCCATGTTGAATCCATTTAAAACTCGGACTGCAAGTACGATTTGATCTTGTATACCGAGCTGCTCAACGATCCTTGATCGAATGATGTTGGCCGAGCTACCTGGATCAATTAGCATATGTTTTACTTGAATTTTATTTACGAGTATAGATGTTACCAGTGCATCATTGTGCGGTTGTACAATACCTTCCGCATCCTCGTCATTGAAAGATAAAGTTGCCTCCGGTATGTAATCTCGAGTTTGTTTCTCCCTAGTGATGGATACTTTGGTGCGTTTCAACATCAGCCCATATGGGATATCGACCCCATCGATGACCATGTTAATGACGTGTTGAGGTTCTTCTTGTTCCGTCTGTTAGTTAGAATCCATGTTCCTAAAATGGTTCTTAGCTCAGTCGCTCAAGAATTCTCGAAGGTGCCCATTGTTGAATAGTCGGGCTACTTCTTCTCTGAGCTGTCGACAATCTTCCGTTTTGTGACCGTGAGTGCCATGATATTTGCACATCTGGTTAGGATTCCTTTGGGTTGGATCGGATTGTAGAGGTCGATGCTATTTGGTATCTTTGATGATCCCAATAGTTGATACAATGGCGGCATCATCGACACTAAATTGTATTCCGGTAGCCTCGGCGCTTCTTTAGGCCCGATGGACCTATCAAAGTTTTTTTGGTCATGAGTCCCCGGTTGCTCTGACCTCGGTCATTTCTCCTTTCGTTACTCATGGAGTTCCGCCGTGATCCACTACTTCTCTGATCTCCATTATATGGCTGATACCGATCCCTATTTGATCTCAATTCACAATAGATGTCTCTCTTGAATCTATCAAGAGTTCTGAAAGGATAAGCAGACCCTGAAGGGCCCCCGAGTTGATCATCTTCGACTCTGATTTTTGATTGATACCGGTTAGGCACGTCGGCCCAGATAACGGCTGGGTATTCTATCAGGTTTTGCTTCAACTGCTGCGAAGCCACCTAGCTTCGAATATTGAGTCCCTGAGTGAAAGCTTGAACATCCCAATCATCAACGACCGGTGGCATATCTATCCATTCCATTTGAAAATGGGACACAAACTCTTTGAGCATCTCGCTATTCCTCTATTTTACTTTGTAAAGGTCTGATTTCCTGGTCTCGACCTTGATGGCACCAGCGTGTGTTTTCACGAAATAATCTTCAAGCATTGAAAATGAGTCAATAGAATTAGGAGGTAAGTTATGATACCATATCATAGCTCCCTTTGACAGGGTCTCCCCAAATATTTTTAGCAGGACAGACTCGATCTCATCGTCCTCCAAATCGTTCCCTTTGATGGCATATGTATAAGAGGTTGCATAATCGTTTGGGTTGGTCGTTCCATTATACTTAGGTATTTCGGGCATATGGAATTTCTTGGGGATCAGCTTCGGAGATGCGCTCGGAGGAAAAGGTTTTTGCACGAACTTCCTGGAATCCAGGCCTGTCAATATCAGAGGTGCTCCTGGGATTTGGTCTACCCTGGAATTGTTGGTTTCCACCTTTTTGTCATTAGCTTTGATTTTCTTCTCCCTTGATTCTATCCATTTTGTCAGCTCCTCGAGCATCTTTAAGATCCCAGGGTTAGCCACTGATTCGTGTTCATTTGACCTTCCTATTACCGGTTCATCCCTGCGGGTGACTTTCTAGGGCAGATCGGGCTCAACCCTACTCGGTGCATGAATTTGGTTCTGTAACTGAGCTATCACCGCCTGTTGAGCCTGCAATATTTCGAAGATCACCCATAGACTTATCTTGCCCCCTTCAATGTTTTGTGTGTTTCGAGTTGCCGATCGGGCTCCACCACGGACATTATTTTTGGGGTCGGTAGGCAAGTTTGCATCGACAGCCACATGTGAATTAGCATCAATCGGATCTACGATCGGAATTCCTACGGGATCAACAGGCAGTACCTCATTACCGGGCGCTATGTTGTTATTTTCACCCTGATGACCGAACTCGTTCTCAACATGTAGGGGTGTTGATTGAGAGTTTGACATTTTGTGTTTTAACCTGGAATCAAAGACACTTCAAAGAGCAAGTGTAAAGTAGTATGTGTTATGAAGATATGTACCAAACAACCACTATTATCCTTAGCCCCATGGTGGGCGCCAAACTGTTTACCCTCAAAATTGGATAATAATTGAATTTGTACGTGATTTTAAGGATACGCGATCTAACTTGATACAAAATGAGAAATCAGATTAAAATTGAAATGACAACAAAAAAGTAAATGCAAGCCACACAAGTTGAACAATCTTAGACTTGGAAGGTTAGTCGCCCTCATGCCAAGTATGCTTTTATCGATGCCGGAACAGAATGACAAGATAATAAGAACTAGAAATAACAATATATTGCCTTGGGAAGTGTGTTACAATCTCCCTTATAAGTAATTAGACTCCCCTTTATATAGTAGGGGAGTCCTACTTTAGATACAATTCTATAAAAGGTAAAAATCTCCTGGTTTACTGATTTGTCGGTTCTTTACTGATATGTGCCGAGATTCCCACCGAAATATCCAATCGGCTAAGGATATTTCGGCCTTCCATTATTTCGGTATTCTGTTGTTTTATACCGGCAATGTTTCCTCGAGCTTATTCGGGGTCAGGGTCGATTCCGGGATCACATGCTCTATATTCCCGAGGACGGACATTCTACCCTTGTGTTCTGATTCGATGAGATTTGGGGTCGATCTTTAACCCTTCGCGTTCTGAGCCCGATCTATAGTGTAATAGTCGAGCCTGATTTCGACCGTATACATTATATATATTGGATCGGGTTGCACGCCGCAACAGTATTTCTAAATATATTGGATTGAGTTACGCGCCGCAACAGTATTGTTATATATATTCAGGTTGCGCGCCATATCAATATTGTTAAACATATATATTGGATCGGATTGCGCACTGTAATGGTGTTGTTATTGATAGTTGGGATTAAGTTGCATGCTACAACGAAAAGGATGTTATGTAGTTATTATTTGTTGTATACTCCATTACCGTATTGTGTCATGAGGTTGGGATGTGATATTATTAATGTTGTTCATTATGTAGTTATGTGTTCCTCTAGAGTGTTATTGCTTCTCTGCTTATTACTCGTACATGTTTACATTGNAGCTGTCGACAATCTTCCGTTTTGTGACCGTGAGTGCCATGATATTTGCACATCTGGTTAGGATTCCTTTGGGTTGGATCGGATTGTAGAGGTCGATGCTATTTGGTATCTTTGATGATCCCAATAGTTGATACAATGGCGGCATCATCGACACTAAATTGTATTCCGGTAGCCTCGGCGCTTCTTTAGGCCCGATGGACCTATCAAAGTTTTTTTGGTCATGAGTCCCCGGTTGCTCTGACCTCGGTCATTTCTCCTTTCGTTACTCATGGAGTTCCGCCGTGATCCACTACTTCTCTGATCTCCATTATATGGCTGATACCGATCCCTATTTGATCTCAATTCACAATAGATGTCTCTCTTGAATCTATCAAGAGTTCTGAAAGGATAAGCAGACCCTGAAGGGCCCCCGAGTTGATCATCTTCGACTCTGATTTTTGATTGATACCGGTTAGGCACGTCGGCCCAGATAACGGCTGGGTATTCTATCAGGTTTTGCTTCAACTGCTGCGAAGCCACCTAGCTTCGAATATTGAGTCCCTGAGTGAAAGCTTGAACATCCCAATCATCAACGACCGGTGGCATATCTATCCATTCCATTTGAAAATGGGACACAAACTCTTTGAGCATCTCGCTATTCCTCTATTTTACTTTGTAAAGGTCTGATTTCCTGGTCTCGACCTTGATGGCACCAGCGTGTGTTTTCACGAAATAATCTTCAAGCATTGAAAATGAGTCAATAGAATTAGGAGGTAAGTTATGATACCATATCATAGCTCCCTTTGACAGGGTCTCCCCAAATATTTTTAGCAGGACAGACTCGATCTCATCGTCCTCCAAATCGTTCCCTTTGATGGCATATGTATAAGAGGTTGCATAATCGTTTGGGTTGGTCGTTCCATTATACTTAGGTATTTCGGGCATATGGAATTTCTTGGGGATCAGCTTCGGAGATGCGCTCGGAGGAAAAGGTTTTTGCACGAACTTCCTGGAATCCAGGCCTGTCAATATCAGAGGTGCTCCTGGGATTTGGTCTACCCTGGAATTGTTGGTTTCCACCTTTTTGTCATTAGCTTTGATTTTCTTCTCCCTTGATTCTATCCATTTTGTCAGCTCCTCGAGCATCTTTAAGATCCCAGGGTTAGCCACTGATTCGTGTTCATTTGACCTTCCTATTACCGGTTCATCCCTGCGGGTGACTTTCTAGGGCAGATCGGGCTCAACCCTACTCGGTGCATGAATTTGGTTCTGTAACTGAGCTATCACCGCCTGTTGAGCCTGCAATATTTCGAAGATCACCCATAGACTTATCTTGCCCCCTTCAATGTTTTGTGTGTTTCGAGTTGCCGATCGGGCTCCACCACGGACATTATTTTTGGGGTCGGTAGGCAAGTTTGCATCGACAGCCACATGTGAATTAGCATCAATCGGATCTACGATCGGAATTCCTACGGGATCAACAGGCAGTACCTCATTACCGGGCGCTATGTTGTTATTTTCACCCTGATGACCGAACTCGTTCTCAACATGTAGGGGTGTTGATTGAGAGTTTGACATTTTGTGTTTTAACCTGGAATCAAAGACACTTCAAAGAGCAAGTGTAAAGTAGTATGTGTTATGAAGATATGTACCAAACAACCACTATTATCCTTAGCCCCATGGTGGGCGCCAAACTGTTTACCCTCAAAATTGGATAATAATTGAATTTGTACGTGATTTTAAGGATACGCGATCTAACTTGATACAAAATGAGAAATCAGATTAAAATTGAAATGACAACAAAAAAGTAAATGCAAGCCACACAAGTTGAACAATCTTAGACTTGGAAGGTTAGTCGCCCTCATGCCAAGTATGCTTTTATCGATGCCGGAACAGAATGACAAGATAATAAGAACTAGAAATAACAATATATTGCCTTGGGAAGTGTGTTACAATCTCCCTTATAAGTAATTAGACTCCCCTTTATATAGTAGGGGAGTCCTACTTTAGATACAATTCTATAAAAGGTAAAAATCTCCTGGTTTACTGATTTGTCGGTTCTTTACTGATATGTGCCGAGATTCCCACCGAAATATCCAATCGGCTAAGGATATTTCGGCCTTCCATTATTTCGGTATTCTGTTGTTTTATACCGGCAATGTTTCCTCGAGCTTATTCGGGGTCAGGGTCGATTCCGGGATCACATGCTCTATATTCCCGAGGACGGACATTCTACCCTTGTGTTCTGATTCGATGAGATTTGGGGTCGATCTTTAACCCTTCGCGTTCTGAGCCCGATCTATAGTGTAATAGTCGAGCCTGATTTCGACCGTATACATTATATATATTGGATCGGGTTGCACGCCGCAACAGTATTTCTAAATATATTGGATTGAGTTACGCGCCGCAACAGTATTGTTATATATATTCAGGTTGCGCGCCATATCAATATTGTTAAACATATATATTGGATCGGATTGCGCACTGTAATGGTGTTGTTATTGATAGTTGGGATTAAGTTGCATGCTACAACGAAAAGGAT
>AWOL01S0092922.1:42073-83094 GCA_000715115.1 Nicotiana otophora | reverse complement strand
GTTTAGTTGTGTGTGGAGGGAAGTCTAAGAATGCAGAGGCATTTATAGATGGGGAATTAATTTATACATTTTTTTCTTTCTTTCTTTTTCTCGTGAAGAGCCACTATTGTTGAAGTGTTCAAAGTTAGAACAATTGTTTCTTATGGGTTGACTTTTGACCTTTTTGAGTCGTATGTTTATTGTCAAAAGGTCATTTATTAGCAACCTTCTTCCGTCCTTCTTTCTTTATGTCTTTCAGAAAGGGAAGGTTTTTCACTTTTGAACTCATAATTGTCCTTCTAGTATTGATCATGACAAATTATGCATGATACTTATGATCTTAAATACATGTTGTGTGGTTATAAAATTTTTGAAATTTATAATATTAAATATATAATACTAGTTATGCAGCTATAAAGTAAATTAATTATTTTTAAATTTAAAAATAAATTATTTTTTTGAAATAAACTAGTTTAAAAAAAATGATCACATAAATAGAACTGATAGGAGTATATACCACCAGATTGGATGCATTGAAACATAAGTTTAATTAACTTGTACATTCTGATAGGTAATCATCACAATCTATGCAAATTTTCCATGTAAATGTTACTCCCAAAACTTGTTTAATATATTTGGGTGACCTCTAGTCACGTCGAACTAGTATACCTATTTGCCCTTTGCGCGATCCTGAAAAAGATAATGAAAATGTAGTTGATTATTAATGGTATGTTTTTATTAAAAATTCATATTTTTGAATCTACCATCTTTTTATGATTTTATTAAAGTTACTTGTATAAATTTATTTGACCAAACATCTATGAAAAACTTTCTAAATTAATTATAAAACAACTCTTTAAGTTAATATATGTAAATTTGAATAAGTAGAAAAACTTGATTAAAAAATAGAAAAAAAAATAATGAAAAAATAAATAAATGATATTGTAAAAATCTGGAGGAGGTACACCTAAAATGTCATCAGCCTTTTTCTTCCTATACGATCTTTTTCTTAGTATTTTATCTCAATATAAATTGTTGACACTTACGTGTCGTAATCATAAGGTTGCCCATTTTTTTTTATTTTGACCAATAAAAACAAAGGGGAAAATAAAAAGCCAAAACAAAAACAAAAAACTACAAAAAGTACTCCCTCCGTTTCAATCTAGATGAATTAGTTTGACTCGCCACGGAATTTTAAAAAAAAGACGTTTAAAACTTGCGGTCTTAAAAGCTTTGTGAAGCCATGACATTTGTGTGATTATAAAAGCTTCTCATTAATAGTAAAATGGGTAAAATGAAGAATTTAAAGTTGAATTATTTCCAAATTTAGAAATGTGTCATTTATTTTGGAATAACTAAAAAGTAAAGTATCTCATCTATTTTGAAACGGAGGGAGTAGTAAATAACAAACAATCTATATTTCTTTTTGGCAAAACTCTTTCATTCTTTCACTCTTACCTCCCATCCACTTCATCTAATTTTTCAGACATTTCCCTTTATTTATCTTCCTAAATTTTTTAAAATCCTAAAAATCTTTTTTTTTTTTTTGTCAACTCCTTTTACCATATTATGGTAGGTGAAATGTGTTTCTTTCTTTATTATTATTTTGCTTTCTTTCTCTTTTTCATCTCATCAATTGCATTTAATCAAATAGTGTTACGGCCCAAAAACCTCATTAGCCGTGATGACACCTAAACCACTTGCTACGAAAGCTAAATATAAAACGATATCGAAACATGATAACAAATTACAGAATAATAAAGCTTAGAGTCCAATAACCATAGATAAAGATTGTGTTGATATATAAATCCCCCTGAACTAGTAATACTAAGTCATGAACTCTATTACAAGAGTACAAATATAATAATACAAATTACTGTCTGAATCAAATATAGTAAACAAATGATAGAAGGGGACATCAAGTACTGCGATCAGGGTGCAGCTCTATCTTGATCTCCACAACGACAACAACAATCACCAAAGGATCAGCTCGGTCTAACTCTCGGATCTGCGCAATTAAGTGCAGAGTGTAGTATGAGTATAACTTATCCCATGTGCTCAGTAAATATCATGACTAACCTCAGAAAATGTAGCTGCAAGAATCACCAATGATACTTACGTGATATATCTGTACAGGTTATGAATACAAACACATGTAGCAACAATAATGGAATCTACGCATAAAATACAGATAAGGTCTACGGTGCAATGGAAAAGATATGCGCTAGCATCAAATGGAATAACAGTTATATAGAGAGAAGATATGCATAAATGGATAAGTCAATTATATAGAGAGAGACAGATAGAGAAGATATGTACTGAGTATCCTTTCATCAATATATAGAGAGGATATGCGTAAAAAAGGCATCTACACAGTTCTGGAGCGAACATATGGAGGAGATACTTAGTAAATATTATGTATACACCCAAGGAGTTTGCATATAGAGGAGATACACAAAAACCAATCATTGATCAGTTTTTCATAACAGTTAAGTCATCAAGGAGAAATATGAGCGGACGACCCTAGAGGGATGGATCCTTATCCATACGCTACACGTACGACTCACGTGGCATAACCACACGGACTACTCAAGTGCCACAATCATTCAACCCGCATGGACAATTCATGTGATGTCAAGCCAGATCATAACATAGAAAGCATATACAAGGATCCATGTATGCATCCAGTGGATACCACATCACATATACGGGGACTGATAAAATAGTATGCTAAGGTGTATATATATATGCGAAATGAATAACCATGACTCAAATCAGGGGGGATACACCACATAACAACATATCAAGTTCAATCTGAAAAGTAAGCTTACACATGATCTCTAGCATGATTCACGAAGTCATGTAGTCATTTAACATATAAATCATGATAGCAAGAATCACAAATATTCAAAACAATACATAATATAGCCTAAAGACTACCCTGAACATGGATAGACTTGGTGTACGCACATGGGCTCGACCCCTCGTATGTACGCCATCGTAACACGTAGCCAATATCAACTATTCAAGTAGCTAGTCCTTCAACCCAATGTTAGGCAATATATTTACCTCAAACAAGATAAATAAACACTCCAAAAATAATTTCCTTCGCAAGTAAGTCTCCAACGGCTCGAATATAGCTCAAATGGGGGTTGGCGGCTGTGACTTAGAGAAAATGAGGAGATAGCTAGGGCTTTTCCTTAAAATTCTGGTGGCGGTCTCTTATATAGTGGTATATGTAAGAAAGTGTGTTGACACAATTTAAACAAAAAAATAAATGTGAAATATAAAGAAAAATTTGTGGTAAAACATGAAAAGATGTTGTAACGACCCGACCTGTCGTTTTAAGGATTACCATCACGTTCGGTGGATTCAGGTCTTGATAATCTTGTATTATGTGTTATGATGTGTGTGCGTGGATGATTTCGATTTTCGGATGTTTCAGGATCAATTTGGAAGAAGGATTCATATTGTAGAAGCTTAAGCGGCAAGAGTTGACCGGCGTTTTGACTTTTGTATAGACGACTCCGAAATAGAATTTTGATGACTCCAATAGCTTTGTATGGTGATTGTGGACTTAGCGTGCGTCTGGATTTGGATTTGGAGGTCCGTAGGGTAATTTGAAGCATTTCGGCAAAAAATTGGTATGGTTGAACGCGTATCATAATGGGTGTTCGGATTTTGTAATTTTTATCGGGTTTTGATGTGCGGGACCAGGGGTTGACATTTGGGTTGACGTTTTAGTTCTTGTTAAAAATTGAAGCTTTATTAGCCGGAATTATTTCCTATGAGTTTTATTTATAATTTGAAGTTATTTTGGCTAGATTTGAGCCGTCCGGAGGTCGTTTCACTCGAGAAGGCCATTTTAGAGTAATAGTCTAACTTCTTTGAGGTAAGTATCTTGCCTAACTTTGTGTGTGGGAACTTCCCCTTGAGTCTTTGGCGCTAATTGTGTCATGTGAAGGCCGTGTACGCGAGGTGACGAGTACGTGCTCAGGCTTATTTGTGAAAATTTGACCGTTTAGGCCTCTTAGATTCTTATGTCCATTAAATATGAAGTTTTTTTGCCATGTTAAATTCCCCATTTACTAAATTCACCCTTACGTGTCTTATTTGAAATTAATTGCTTCATGTTTTACCCTTATTGCCGATTAAACTCGTATGTGCCTTAACTGAAGTTGTTGCCTCTTTTATTGCCATGCTATCCTTTCCTTAGTGTTTTATCCTTGATTGAAGTTATTATTATCTTTTTTGTAATTGCCTATCATTAGTTGAAGTTGTTATTATCTTTTCCATAATCTGCTATCCTTAGTTGAATTTGTCATATCTCTTCCGTAATTGCTCAACCCTATGAAGTTTTGTCATCCCTTATTATTGTTGACTTGCCCTTATTTGGAATCATTGATTTATGTTATCCCTCTTATCGTTGAATTGTACTTTTGTGGAATCATTGCTACACATTACCTCTTCCTTGTTGAGTTATTCTTGTTGAGACCATTATTTCTTATTGTGTCTTTCTTTGTGAGCTAGTTCTTCCATTTCTTTATGATTTGAAGTTCCTAGGTTGATTTACTTACCGTATTTTTGTATTATTGTCGTTGTTGCTATTGTATTCAGTATTGTTGAGCTAAGGGCTTTGCGTGGTTGTGATATTGAAATTGTTTTGAGGAAATATTGTGGCTTGTGGGCACATATTCTGAAAGCCATTTATTTGAGTTGTTTTGTTTTGGCATACGTGTTATTGTTGAGATAATTGTTATGTTGTTTGCACGAGGTTTCTGTCGTGCTATTATTATTTTGTTGGATGAGGTTTCTGATGTTCCATTATTATTGTATTTGCACGAGGTTTCTGGCGTGTTGTTGTTATTGTGTTGCATGAGGTTTCTGGCATGTTGTTGTTAGTGTGCTGCATGAGGTTTCTGCCATGCTGTTGTTATTATTGATATGCATGCGGTGGTATAAGGTCTGGGTGTTGAAACACATACGGTGAGATAAGATGGGCTTGAAATGCATGGCTAATAGGGGAACTATTAGAAGCCATGCAGTGTGATAAGGTGGGCAAAAACGAGGGATGGTATTTTGGGAAAATGATTTCCAAAACAAAATATAAAGGCTCCCGCGGTGATATAAGGAAAGTTTGTAATTTGTTTTATTATTTAAGACTACGAGGTGGTACCTCGGTAGGGCTCTTGTTTTCATTTCCCCATTCTTTTGTACTTGTCTTTGATTGTTGTCTCCTTAACATAATATTAATTGTCTTCCTCTGTGTTCCACTATTTGCTTAGTTCTATGTAGCTAATCTTGTTGTGCTAGTCGTTGCTCCAAACTTCATTGCTACCTTTATTACACTATACATTGCGTGGTGATCGTTTCTTATGTGCCATTCATTGTCTCTGCTCTTATTTGTTGACTTGAATTGTGGTAGAACACTTGCACAAGCATACACGTAGTTAAATCACCTATATCTATTTTAGAAGATGAATCCCGACGTCATTGACCATTATACGTACTCTTGTCTACTCGCATTTTGCGTGAGGATTGCCTATTGGTACGTGAGTCCTCCGCGCGGTTATGAGTTATAATGCGGGCACAAGATGCCAAGTGATTAGCATTCATGAATTGGGACCCGTGAGGTGTGATTATGAGGTTCGTACCTCATGGAAATGCTTGAAAAGATTTGGTGTGAAAGCCATTGTTCTTATTGAGTTGTTGCTGGTTTCCCTTTATTTGGTTTCACCGGATTTAGATTGTAATCAGCTTACTCTACAACATTATTACCTGACTGCTTCATGTTAAATAACCAATGTATCTTTTCAAGCATTATTTGTACTTCGTATCCTGCTTAGCTTTATATTAAGATTATTTTCCCTGTTAGTTCACCTTCACACTTGTTCAGGTTATTTAGTCCGGTAGGTGTCTTGACTGTCCCTCATCACTACTCTACCAAGGTTAGTCTTGATACTTACTGGGTACCGCTGTGGTGTACTCATACTACACTTCTGCATATTTTTATGCAGATCTAGGTACCTCGGATATCGTTGATTATTAGCTAGTTGGACGAGCATTGCTGTGGAGACTCAAGGTAAACCTGTCATCGTATTCGCAGGCCTCGGAGTCACCTTATGATATTGTACTTGTACTGTTTAATTGTTTTCCAAACAGTTATATTTAGGGATTTTTCTAGTAAACTCAATAGAGCTTATGACTTGTACTACAAATTTTGGGATGTTATTTCATGTTGTAAATGTTGAGCTTGTTTAGAAATATCCGGTATTTGGTTAATAGTTCTGTTGGTTAATTTCTGTGAGTTTATTCAATAAGTGTTAGGCTTACCTAGTCGTATCTACTAGGTTCCGTCACGATATCCTACGGAGGGAAGCTGGTTGTGATAAGTTGGTATAATAGATCTAGGTTCATAGGTTCTACGAGTAATAAGCGAGTTTAGTAGAGTCTTACAGAACAGTACGAAGATGTCTGTACTTATCTTTGAGAGGCTATGAAACTATTAGGATAGTTTCAGTTCTTTCATTTCTATCGTGCAAGTTTATTGATCTCAGAGTTTGAACATTTGTCATTCTATTCTCTCACAAACGGTGAGGACACGAGCTGCAGTTACCGATGATGCGGCCCTAGAGCTAGTATTGCAAGGGGTCGGGGCAGAGGAAGAGGTCGAGGAGGAGCACGTACCGCAGCTAGAGTACTTATCAGAGCAGCAGTTGAGGAGTTGCCAGTAGCTCCGGTTGGGGGACAGGCACCGGAGGCGCCTATTGCTACCCCAGGACATTAGAAGATTTTGGCACAGATCCTGAGCATGATTGGTACATTGTCTCAGTCGAGGTTTATTCTGGTTACAGCAGCTACTTTACAGATCGGGAGAGGAGCTCAGACTCCCGCCGCTCGTACTTCGGATCTGCGAGTCCATGTTGGTCAGGTTCCAGGTGTCATGCTGACACAACTCGTTATCCCAGTTCAGCCCGTGGTTAGAGCAGTTGCATCTTAGGATGAATAGCTTAGGCTTGCAAGGTTCAAGAAGTATTACCCTCCTACTTTCAGTGGTTGGGCTTTAGAGGATGCACATGGGTTCCTAGGGGAGTGCTACTGTATTCTCCGTATTATGGGTATTGTGGAGACGAGTGAAGTTGCTTTTACTACGTTCTAGCTTAAGGGGGCGGCATATTAGTGGTGGCGAGCACATGAGTTAGGTAGTCCGACCGATGCAGCTTCACTTTCATGGACTCAGTTTTTAGAGGTGATCTTGAGAGAATTTGTTTCCCAAACCCTTCGGTAAGCATGGTGCGTGGAGTTTGAGCAGCTGCATCAGGGCACTATGTCGGTGTCACAATATGCCGCTAGATTTAGTGATTTGTCCAGACATGCACCTGTATTGGGTTCTACAGTTAAAGAGCGAGTCTACAGGTTTGTTGAGAGGTTCAGTCATGATATCCGGTTCAGCATGGCTAGGGAGTTGGAGTCGGATGTTCCATTTTCGGCAGGTAGTAGAGATCTCTCGCCGATTAGAGGGCATGCAGGGTCAGGAGAGAGTGGGCAGTGAAGCTAAGAGGCCTCGTAGACCGGGAGGATCTACTGGTCCCTAATTTGGAGGCAGGGTACGACATGGTAGAGGTTTTATGGGTCAGCTAGTTAAGTTTGCACTTCAGGCTTCGCACAGTGTTCAAGGTGCCCATGGGTCTTAGGGTACCCGCATCGGACAATTTCCATAGACACACTAGCGGAGGGGTTGCTTTGAATGTAGAGATACCAACCACATGGTGAGATATTATCCCAGACTCTGGGAAGATGTGTCACAGTGGGGTATTCGGGTTACGAGTTCTGCTCCAGTTACTGATATCCCTGCACCGCCAGCTTGGGTGTAGGTCAGGCGAGTAGATGGCACCCAAGAGGGGGAGGTTCGACCCGTTGATGTGTTGTCTATGGTAGGGATGAGGCCACTACACCAGATAATGTTGTACGGATATGGTTTTGATTTGTTATAGAGGAGCGTCATTCGTATTATTTTTCAGTTCTGCTTAACGGGGTGAGTCCTCATATGTTACTTCATATACAGATAAGTTTAATGATTTGATACTCTACTAATGTGTTTAACCCTGCTGGGAGAATCTATAGTGGTAGCCTGTGTCTATCATTTTGTTTTTATTCATTATTGAGAGCTATGAGATTAGAGGTGGCCTTCCTGTTACTTATTTCGGTAGTTTTGATGTGATTTCTGGATGATGGGTTACGACTTGGGATTTAGATGCTCTACTGGTGTGGGAGTTCAGTATGTATTGTGATTTTGTTGGCGGAATTGACTTAGACGAAGGTTTCGATTGGTATGATGTGTATTCTACTTGTGATTCAGAGTTGAAGGTGATACCCTCGTGATTTGATGTGATTCGATGTGTTTGAACCGGCCTGCGTGCATCGCTGGAGTTATATCACGATGAGATCCTTGCGATTAATTCATATGTTTTGATTATCCCTTGTGAAATTGATTTGTAGTATGATAGTGATAGGGAGTGGTGCCTGTCGGAGTTGTTTGATTGTTCTCTCATATGTTGCTCCTTGTATATTTAGTCATATTCGTGTTGTGCTTATAAGGTTTTAGCTTACGAGGTGTGTGCCCAGGTGCAGTTAGATATGACTTATTGATTCGGGTGAATAGTTATAAGGTCTTCATGTTTCTTGCATTGTTGTTAGTGTTGAAAAGGTTTGGAAGAGGGTTCTAGCAGATATCAGGTTAATTGAAGTGCTGGATTTGATTATGGACAGCTATTGTGATCAGAAATATTGTTATGGATATATGTGTAGTGTCTTACGTCGTGTGGTTGTACGTTGTGGGTGTAGGCATAAGTTGTTGAAACTGGTTGAGGTTGGTACCGTGTGTGGATGTAGGAATCGGGTCTTTTGGAAATAAACAAATGGTGAGAATTCGATTTTGAGGCCTATCAGTATGGGTGGAAGGAATAATTTTCAGTTAGGATGGTGTCGTCGGGCCTATGTGGATTGGGGTAATGTGGGATCACCCGTGGGGTGTATGTATGGTAGTTCGTTCGGTAATTTGAGGACTTCGAAATGGTTCTTGGCACGTTCGAGGACAAACGTTTGTTTAACAGGGGGGAGAATATAATGACTCGGCCGGTCGTTTTGAGGATTAGCACCCCGTTCGGTGGCTTTAGGTCTATAGAAACTTATGTTATGTGTTATGATGTGCGTGCATGGCCGAGTTCAGTTTTCAGATGATTCAGGATCAATTTGGAAGAATGATTCCTGTTTTAGAAGCTTAAGCGACAAGAGTTGACTGAACTTTTGACTTTGGTGTAGAAAACTCTGAAATGGCATTTTGATAATTCCATTAGCTTCATATGATGATTTTGGAATTAGGCGTGCCTCTGGATTTAGATTTGGAGGTCCGTAGGGTAATTTGAAGCATTTCGGCGAAAATTGGAATGTTGAAGTTTTTGGAAGATTGAGAGGTTTGACCGAAAGATGACTTTGGTGATATTGGTGTCGGATTGTGATTCTGAGTGTTGGATTAGATCCGTTATGTCATTTGGGACTTGCTTGGAAAATGTGACGTCATTCCGGGTTGATTTGATATGTTTCGGTGCGCGCTTTAGAAGTTGGAACATTTGGAAGTTCGTAAGTTCGATTCGTGGTATGATTCATAGTTTTGATGTTGTTTGATGTTATTTGAGACCTCGAGCGAGTCTATGTTATGTTATGGATCTTATTTGTATGTTTCGACGGGGTCCAGGGGTCCCGGGGGGCCCGAACGTGTTTCAAATGGGCTACGGGCCATTTTCTTATGTTTTGAAATGATGCATTTCTGGTGTCTATTGACCTTCTATGTGGTCGCGTAGGTAAAACCGCTATCGTGAAGGCTGTTTGGGGGGCTGGTCCTTTTTCCTCTTCGTGTTTGCATGATATGGTCCCCGATCATGTACGTGTGTATCCTACTTGTTCGCGTTCACGCTTATAGTTTCGTGTTCGCGTAGCACAATCTTAGCAGCTGGTATTTTTCTTCTCCTTCGCGATCGCATGTACTCGTTCGCGATCGCGTAGTGCACTTCTTGGGGCAGCAATTGTTCTCTTCTTCGCGATCGCATGTATTTGTTCACGATCGCGTAGTGCATTTTTGTGGCAGTCAATAATTCTTCTTTGCGATCGCATGTGTTTCTCCGCGATCGCGATGTGCAAATATCTGGGCAGCAGAATATAGTTTCCAAAATTGAGGGTTTGGCTATTTGTATCATATCTTGAGTTGTAGACCTCAGATTCGAGTGATTGTTCGTGAGTTTTTCAAGTAAATCATTGCGGTAAGTGTTCTTCACCTGAAATGTATTATAGTTCGTGATTCCATCTTTATTTTTATTTTTTAATTAGTTGTTTGAATTGGGAAAAATGAGGATTTTGAGAAAAACTTTCCAAAATGTAAAATGACGATTAGAAGGATGAATTGATATCGGAATTTGGTAATTCTTGTATGGTTGAACTCATATTGGAATGGGTGTTCGGGTTTTATGAATTTTATCGGGTTCCGAGGTGCACGCCCGGGAGTTGACATTTGAGTTGACTTTTTAGTTCTTGTTAATGATTGAAAAGCTTTATTATCCGAAATCCTATGAGTTTTATTTTTGATTTAAAGTTATTTTGGCTAGATTTGAGCCGTCCAGAGGTTGTTTCACTCGAGAAAGTCATTTTAGAGTAACAGTCTAGCTTCCTTGAGGTAAGTATCTTACCTAACTTTGTGTGGGGGAACTACCCCTTACGATTTGAGTCTTTGGTGCTAATTGTGTCATGTGAAGGCCGTGTACGCGAGGTGACGAGTACGTGTTTGGGCTTATTTGTGGACATTTGACCGTTTAGGACTCTTAGGTTCTTATGTCCATTAAATATGAAGTTGTTTTGTCATGTTAAATTTTCCATCTACTAAAGTCACCCTTATGTGTCTTACTTGGAATTAATTGCTTCATGTATTGCCCTTGTTGCAGATTAAACTCCTATGCACCTTAACTGAAGTTGGTGCCTCTTTTATTTCCATGCTATCCTTTCTGTAATTCTTTATCCTTGACTGAAGTTATTATTATCTTTTTCGTAATAGCCTATCATTAGATGAAGTTGTTATTATCTTTTCCATAATCTACTATCCTTAGTTGAATTTGTCATATCTCTTCCGTAATTGCTCAACCCTATGAAGATTTTATCATCCCTTAGCATTATTGACTTGTCCTTATTTGGAATAATTGATTCATGTTATCCCTCTTATCGTTGAATTGTACTTTTGTGGAATCATTGCGACACATTACCTCTTCCTTGTTAAGCTATTCTTGTTGAGACCATTATTCCATGTTGTGTCTTTCTTTGTGAGCTCGTTTTTCCGTTTCTTTGTGTTTTGAAGTACCTGAGTTGATTTACTTGCCGTATTCTCGTATTATTTTTGTTGTTTTTGTTGTATTCAGTGTTGTTGAGCTGAGGGCTATGCGTTGTGATATTGAAACTGTTTTGAGGAAATGTTGTGGCATGTGGGCACATATTGTGAAATTTATTTATTTGAGTTGTTATGCTTTGGCATACGTGTTATTGTTGAGATAATTGTTATGTTGTTTGTACGAGGTTCCTATCGTACTGTTGTTATTGTGTTGCACGAGGTTTCTGCCGTCCCATTGTTAGTGTGTTTGCACGAGGTTTCTGCCCTGTTATTGTTATTTTGTTGCACATGGTTTTTGTCGTGATGTTGTTATTATTGATACGTATGCGGTGGTATATGGTTTGGGTATTGAAACACATGCAGTGAGATAAGGTGGGCTTGAAATGCATGGCTAGTGGGCAAACTACTAGAAGCCATGCGGTGTGATAGGCTGGGTTAAAGCACGGGATGTTATTTCGGGAAAAGTTATTTTCCAAAACTGAATATAAAGGCTCCCGTGGTGATATAAGAAAAGTTTGTGATTCATTTTATGATTTGAGACTACGAGGAGGTACCTCGGTAGGGCTCTTGTTGTAATTTTCCCATTCTTTTGTACTTGTCTTTGAATTTTGTCTCCTTAACATACTATTAATTGGCTTCCTCCGTGTTGCACTATTTGCTTAGTTCTATGTAGCTAATCTTGTTGTGCTAGTCGTTGCTCAAAACTTCATTGTTTCCTTTATTACACTGTATATTGTGGTGATCATTTCTTAGGTGCCATTCATTGTCTCTTCTCTTATTTGTTGACTTGTATTTTGGTAGAACACTTGCACAAGCATACACATAGTTAAATCACCCATATCGGTTTTAGAAGATAAATCCTGATGTCATTGATCATTATATGTACTCTTGTCTACTTGCCTTATGTACGAGGATTGCCTATTGGCACGTGAGTCATCCGTGTGGGCATGAGTTGTAATGTGGGCACAAGATGCCAAGTTATTAGGGTTCATGAAGTAGGATCCGTGAACTGTGATTATGAGGTTCGGTACCTCGTGGAAATGCTTGAATATATCTGGTGTGAAGGTAGTTGTTCTTATTGAGTCGTTGCTGGTTTTTCTTTATTTGGTTTCACCGGATTTAGACTGTGATCAGCTTACTCTACAACAATATTACCTGACTGCTTCCTGTTAAATATTGATGTTACTAGTGTATCATTTCAAGCATTGTTTGTACTCTTTATCCTGCTTAGCTTTACATTAATATTGTTTTCTCTGTTAGTTCACCTTCACACTTGTTCAGGTTGTTTAGTGTTGATATAGGTGTCTCTATTAGTTCACCTTCACCTTCTTGTTTAGTGCTTAGCTTTATATAGGTGTCTTGACTGTCCTTCGTCACTACTCTAACGAGATTAGTATTGATACTTACTAGGTACCGCTGTGTTGTACTCATACTATGATTCTGTACATTTTTGTGTAGATCCAGGTGCCTCGGATATTGTTGATTATTTGTTAGCTGGTCGATAATTGCTGTGGTGACTCAAGGTAAACCTGCCTTCGTGTTCGTATGCCTCGGAGTCACCTTCTGATATTGTACTTGTATTGTTTAATTCTTTTTCGAACCGTTGTAGTTAGGGATTTTTCTAGTAAACTCAGTAGATCTTATGATTTGTACTACCGGTTTTGGGATGTTATTTCATGTTTTAAATGTTGAGTTCATTTAGAAATATCCGATAGCTACTTAATAATTCTGTTGGTTAATTTTTGTCAGTTTATTCAATAAGTATTAGGCTTACCTAGTTGTACAGATTAGGTGCCGTCACGACATCCTACCGAGAAAAACTGGGGTTGTGACAGATGTCATGTCCCATCTTGTCACATCATGATATCTTGTCACATCACGTGTGTTGTCACGTCAGATGTTGACGAGACATTGGGCCTCATTGTATTTGGTTCATATTTTGAAATAAAATTCTACTAACTTCCTTGTAATTAATGGATTGTGCTATAAATTAAAATATAATTATTTAATTAGAAAATCTTGTATTATTTATTTAAAATATAACTTCTATAATTGTGTTGTAATGACTATTATTTTATTTATGAATAAACAATAAATTGATACAACAACAACAACAACCCAGTATAATCCCACTAGTGGGGTCTGGGGAGGGTAGTGTGTACGCAGACCTTACCCCTACCCTGGGGTAGAGAGGCTGTTTCCAAATGACCCCCGGCATCCTTCCCTCCAAGAACTCCCCACCTTGCTCTTGGGGTGACTCGAACTCACAACCTCTTGGTTGGAAGTGGAGGGTGCTTACCATTAGAGCAACCCACCTTGTCAAACAATAAATTGATAGAATATCCTAATGTTTGAAAAATAGGACAGTTATCAATAAATTATTTGAAATTTATAAAAATGCACAAAAATGGTAGTATTTAACCAAATGCAATAAAATGATAAAAATTTCTGTATTTTGTGAAAATAGGAGTAATTATTAATAAATTGCAACATGGGATCCTACCAGCTGGGTCAGGATGGTGGGAGATTCCAGCAGCAGCAGAGGCCCCCATGCCCTAGGTGCGGAAAGATGCACTTAGGAATCTACTACATGGACCTACCCATATACTATGGGTGCGGATTGAGAGTTCACATTCAGAGGGATTGTCGTTTGTCCCGATAGGGTGCGGATAGGGGTATGACACGGACAACCAGTTCTTCAGCTACTACATCCGCAGCACCTCCTCCAGCTCGAGACACTCCAGCACCCACAAGGCGTGGTGCAGCTAGGGGTGGTAGACAGATTTCGGGAGGACCCATCCGTTTCTATGCTATGCTGGGTCGCCATAGTTCAGAGGCTTTTCCAGATGTTGTCACAGGTATATTGACTGTCTAATATCATGATGTGTATTCTCTTATTGATCCCGGTTCCATTTTGTTCTATATCCCTCCCTACGTTTCTATGGAATTTGGGATAGAACCGGAACAACCCCATGAGTTGTTCTTTGTATCTACTTTGGTTGGTATGTCTATTATGGCCATGCAGGTTTATAGGGATTTTGTTGTCACAATGCGTGGTCGGGACACCATGGTCAATCTCATTGAATTGGGGATGATTGATTTTGATGTAATAATGGGGATGGATTGGCTTTATTTATGTTTTGCCAAGCTTAATTGTCGAACCAGAACCATAAAGTTTGAATTCCCAAATGAATCAGTGATTGAATGGAAGGGGGAGGATGTGGTTGCCGAAGAGTAGGTTTATTTCTTACCTTAAGGCCACGAAGATGATTAACAAGGGCTGTATTTACCATTTGGTCCGGTTACGGACACCGATGTTGAGGCACCTACACTTGAGTCCGTGTCGGTTATGAATGAATTTCTAGAGGTCTTTCCGGATGAGCTCCCTGGGATCCCACCAGACAAGGAGCTAAAAGAACAATTGAAGAATTGGTTAGAGAAAGGTTTCATTCGGTCGAGTGTGTCGCCTTGGGGTGCACGGGTTATATTTGTAACTAAGAAGGATGTGTCGCTAAGAATATGTATTGACTATCGACAACTCATCAAGGTTACTATCAAGAATAAGTACACACTTCTAAGGATCAATGACTTGCTTGACTAATTGCAAGGTGCTAAGTAGTTATCCAAGATTGATTTAAGATCCGGTATCACCAATTGAAGATTAAGGGGCAAGATATTCCGAAAACAACTTTCAGGACCCGATATGGTCACTTCGAATTCCTGGTAATGTCTTTTGGGCTAACAAATGCCCCCACAACTTTCATGGATCTTATGAATCGAGCCTTCAAGCCTTTGCTTGACTCCTTCATGATAGTATTTATTGACGATATCCTTGTATATTCGTGAAGTCGAGAAGACCATGCCGATCATCTCAGGGCAGTTGTGTAGACCCTCTATCAACACCAATTACATGCGAAGTTTTCAAAATGTAAACTTTCGCTTGAATCTGTCATGTTTTTAGGTCATGTTGTCTCTAGAGAAGGAATAAAGTTTGATTCCTAAAAGATTGCAGTTGTGAAGAATTGGCCTAGACCTACTACCCTAACTGAGATTCGCAGTTGTTTGGGCTTAGCTGGATATTACAGGAAGTTTGTGGAGGGGTTCTTTACCCTTGCCTCTCCGTTGACTAAATTGATGCAGAAGGCGATTAAGTTCCAATGGTCAAATGCTTGTGAAAGGATCTTCCATGAGTTGAAATTGAGATTGACTACGACACCAGTATTGACTCTGTCAGACAGTACATATGGGTTTGTGGTATATTGTGATGCTTGAAGAATCGGACTTAGGTGTGTGTTAATGCAACATGGAAAGGTGATAACGTATGCTTCTAGGCAACTCATGAATCATGAAAAGAACTATCCAGAGCATGACTTAGAGCTTGCGGCGGTGGTATTTGCATTGAAGATTTGGCGTCATTATTTATATGGGGTCCATGTGGATATATTCACTGACCATAAGAGCCTTCAATATATTTTCAAACAAATGAAATTAAATCTGAGGTAAAGAAGATGGTTGAAGTTACTCAAGGATTATGATATCAATATCCTATATTATCCCGGGAAGGCTAATGTTGTGGCAGATGCTCTTAGCCAGAAATCTATGGGTAATTTGGCTCACCTGAAGGCATATCAATGGCCGTTGGCCAATGGGGTTCATCCGTTGACTAGTTTGGGAGTTCGTTTTGCGGACTCTAGTGAAGGAGGGGTGATTGTGCAAAATAGGGTTGAATCGTCCTTTTTGGTGAAAGTCAAGGAAAAGCAATACAACGATCCATTGTTGGTATAATTGAAGGAGGGGATTCTTAAACATAAGACCATGGCCTTTACTCTTGGAGTGGATGATGGTACACTAAGGTACTAAGGGTGACTATGTGTTCCAAATATAGAGGGTCTCCGGGAAAGAATCATGACCGAGACTCACACTTCTAGGTATTCCGTGCACCCGGGCTTTACAAAGATATATCACGATCTTAGATAAGTCTACTGGTGGAATAATATCAAGAGGAAGTAGCAGACTTTGTGGCAAGATATCCAAACTGTCGGTGGGATAATATCAAGAGGAAGTAGCAGACCGGTGAGTTGGAACAGAACATAGAAATTCCAATGTGGATGTGGGAGATGATCAATATGGACTTTGTAGTGGGACTACCTCACATGCCTTGCAAGTTCGACTCGATTTTAGGTGATTGTAGTCCGACTCACGAAATCAACACACTTCTTACCTGTTAAGGCTACCGACACAGCAGAATAGTATGCTCAGTTGTATATCAAGGAAATAGTCAGGTTGTATGGCACTCCAGTTTCTATTAGCTCAGATCGGGGGGCACAGCTCACAGCTAATTTTTGGAAGAAGTTTCAGCAAGGTTTGGATACTCATGTGAATCTTAGTACAACCTTTCACCCGCAGACTGAGGGACAAGTAGAGCGGTCTATTCAGACGCTCGAGGATATGTTGTGTGCTTGTGTTCTTGACTTCAAAGGTAGCTGGGATGATCATTTGCCGCCCATAGAGTTTGCCTACAACAACATTTATCATGCTAGCATTTAGATGGCACCGTTCGAGGCTTTATATGGCAGGAGATATAGATCTCCCATTGGGTGGTTTGAGATTGGGGAAGTAGAATTGATAGGGCCGGACCTCGTGCATCAGGCTATGAAGAAGGTTAAGATCATTAGAGAACGGTTGAAAACTGCTTAGAGTCGTCACAAGTCCTATTCATATGTTCGTCGTAGGGATTTGGAGTTCAAAGAAGATGATTGGGTATTCTTGAAGGTTTCCTCTATGAAGGTATAATGCGGTTTGGTAAGAAAAGGAAATTGAGTCAGAGGTACGTCGGAAAGTACAAAATCATTCAGAGGATTGGTCAGGTGGCTTACAGGCTAGTACTACCTCTACGGATGTCTTTAGTGCACTCAGTGTTTCATGTATCCATGTTCAAGAAGGTGGTTGGATATCCGCCGCTTATTGTTCCGGTTGTGACTATTCTGGCTAATGCAAAATTGACTTATGAAGAAATTCCAGTTGTCATTCTTGACAGGCAAGTCTGTAAGCTGAGAAAAAAAGAAATTGCCTCTGTGAAAGTACTATGGCGAAACCAGCAGGTTGAAGAGGGCCCCCTGGGATGTCGAAGAAGAGTTGAAGAAGAAGTACCCTAATCTATTTTAATAGCTATGTATTTGTTTCCATGATGTTAAGAGCTAATTTTCTGCAAATTTGGATTTCTCCCTGTACAGCTCATGTTAAGGATACTCCTTCTTGGTAATGCAATGTTTATGGCGTTGTTGCCGGTGTTGTTTCCATATTGTTGTACATCGTTGTGTTGTGGTTGTGTTGTTTGGGTTGGTTTCTGGGATTTTCTGACATGTGGATAGGCCCAGTTACAGGGGAAACTCTAGTGACAATTTTTGAAATTTGGGGAGTTAGTAAACAATTTGGAACTTTTGGTGTGTGTTATAGCAGTTGAGTCACATTGGTTTCTAATGGTGGATTTGGGCCCTCATGTGTTGATGATTGAAGAGAGTGACAATGCATTGGGGAGTTGAAGAAACTTTTTGGAAATGCAGGGCATTTTTGTAGTCCACTCTGCGGTCACAAAACTAATATGCGGACCGCAAATCTACCGCAGACTAAAGCAGACATCTCGGCAAATGTTTGGACCATTATGCGTCCGCACAATCATTTTGCGGGTTGCATAACCCATCGCAGGCCCAACACAAAAAATTCCGGAAGGAGGTTTTGCGGCGTATTATGCGACCGCAGACCGGTCGCAAAGTGAGACAAAAATACCCAGTTTCGGAGGGCCAATATGCGGTCTATTTTGCAGGCCGCAGAAGCATTATGTGGTCGCATATGTGACCGCAGATCTGCATCGGGGCTTTAGTTTTTCTAATTTTTGACCTGACCCTATTTTGATATATTGAGGCGAAGGGTCACTTTTGAAACAAAAATCTAGAGGTAAGATTCTACTCCCTAGCGCTGAATGTGATTTTACTGAATATAGGTAATGAGAAAAGAGATTCTTGGGTGTGAGAGTTGTCCATTATGCATGCATGTACTATCAAGGATTGGGGGAAGAATGTTGAGCTAAACTGGGCTTAGTTTGGGTAGAGGGATGGAGGAATCCACCATAGGAGGACCTTGAACTCATAATACCCACCTAGTATTTGATAAAATTCTCAAATGAGCTGGAACCATAAACTCTCTCCTAATTTGTGTTGCATTTTACTATATTTCTAAATAGATCAAAGAGGCTAAGAATTCCAGAATATTGTAGTAATTTTAAAAGCTCAAGGTAAGGTATGTTGGCTAAACTCATCTCTTAGAATTGAACTTCATTATGTCCTTGTAAGTCCCAAGTTGTTCATTATGAATTGATTATTCCGAATAAGCCTTGTGTTGAAAGATATATGTTCAATATGTATTCCAATGTTCTTGTTATGTTATATTCTATTTGAAAATGTGCTCGAAGCATGTGTTGTATATCACAATGTTATATCTTTAAGTGGGGATTCAAATGAAGGCTATTATGCCAAATTGTGTAAGAAATCTCAATTTGTTTAACATACTTATTTGCTCAATATGTGGACTTAAAATTTTTGAATAAAAATGCTCTGTTGTTGATTATCCGTGATAATGTTTGAAAGTGAAAGAGATGAATATAAAGTGTGAAATACGGCCAACGTGCCAAGAGAGACATTGTCTTATGGCCATTAGTGCCAATGAAATGAATAGTA
This sequence comes from Nicotiana otophora, assembly GCA_000715115.1. Classification (NCBI taxonomy): domain Eukaryota; kingdom Viridiplantae; phylum Streptophyta; class Magnoliopsida; order Solanales; family Solanaceae; genus Nicotiana; species Nicotiana otophora. The sequence continues at coordinate 63,954 of AWOL01S0092922.1, read as the reverse complement.
TATAAAAGATAATGAAATGAGTTGTCAATCCTTTAAATAAATAAATGCCCTGGGAGTGTCGTTAGTGATTGTACATGTGATTGTACATGTGCCGGTGTAATAGCGAAATGTGATTGTACGCCTTTATGGGGATGATATTGATGTGATGAAAATATTCTCCTTTATTGGGATGGGATGATTGCTATAAAAGGGTGATGTTGATCCACATGACATTGTGGTGAGAGGTCCTAGCCGGTCGGGTCGTGATCGGACGCCATGTCGCACACATGGTAGTGATTATGCTTGAGATTACGAATAAAACAATAATTTGGACTGAGATAATGACTATGATTGTGGATGATGTCTTTGGGTGAAACGGCCTAGCCGATCGGGCCGTGATCGGACTCTATGCTCAAGATCACGGTGGTATATTAGTGCTAAGATCTCCCAAACTTAAAATATGGTAATTTACTTGAAAACTTGTCTTGCTCCTAATTTGATGTTTTGGTATGGTGTGAGGCTCGTATTGATTTTATGATTGTCCATACTTGTGTTATCATTCGTTCTATTGAGAGGGTGTTTAATTATTCATACTAGTACTATTCCATATGTATTAACGTCCCTTTTGCCGTGGGCGCTGCATCTTTAATGGATGCAGGTGGTTCCGCAACAGGTGGCATTGATCATTGATAGCAGTATACCCTCTTCTCAGCATATTTGGTAAGCCCCACTTCATTCGGGGTCGTATATCTTTTGTCCCACGTGTATTATGTTCTGAGGTATAGTCGGGGCCTTGTTTCTTGCGCTATCCTAGTATTTTGTATCCGTAGAGGCTCCGTAGACATAGTGTGGGTTATATAGGGGTGTTGGGAAAGTCAAACTAGCCTTGTTGTATTTGACTCACTTGTGCACTTTAACTATGATTGGGTATGTATTTTGAGAGTATAAAAATGAAGCGACTAATGGTAATGTAATTGGCATTGTTGACAGAATCCACTTAATGTTTAGTTAATGATATAAATGTATTTTATCTTTATTCATGGACGAATTGGGTAGAAGGCATTATAAAGGCTTGCTTGACCGGGGTATCTTGGTTAGGCATCGGATGCGCTCCTCAAGGCCGGGCATGACAACTTAGTTGTGCGAAGCCTCTCTTGAATCAACTTCACCTTCTCCAATGCATCACGAACCATGTCTATGCCCAACAACAGAACCTCCGCATGGTCAAACCAACCGAAGGGATAACGACACCGACTCCCACATAATACCTCATACGGAGCCATCTCGATACTAGACTAGTAGTCATTGTTGTAGGAAAACTCTATTAAAGGTAGAAACTGCTCCCGTATGACTCTGAAGTCAATATTGTAGGCCTTAACCATATCCTCCAAGATCTGAATGGTCCGCTCAGAGGATGAAATGCCGTACTCAACTTAACCTGTGTTCCCAACTCATGGTGAACAACCTTTCATTATATGAAGTTAGTTAATTGCCTCGATCCAAAATGATAGAAACGGGTACACCATGCAAGCGGGCAATCTCCTCAATATAAATCTTAGCCAACTGCTCTGAAGCATAAGAAGTCATAACCAGAATAAAATGCGCCAACTTGGTTAGCCGATCCATAATGACCCAAACAAAATCGAACTTCCTCAAGTTCCATGACAACCCTACCACAAAGTCTATAGTAATATACTCCTACTTTCACTGCAGTATATCGATCTTCTGAAGCAAACCACCCAATCTATGATGATCATACTTGACTTCTACATAATTCAAACACATTGCAACATGCCCAACAATGTCCTTCTTCATTTTTCTCCACCAGTAAGGCTGCTGCAAATTACGATACATTTTCTTAGAAACAAGATGAATAACATACCGTGAACTATAACCCTGCTCAAGAATCAGCTCTCTCAAGCTATCGACTCTGGGAACATAAACTAGAATCTAATGTTGCAATACACTATCATCACCAATTGTAACCTCCTTAGTACTATCGTGTTTCACCATGTCCTTAAGGACAAGAAAATGGGGATTATCATACCGACGCACCTTAATACGCTTAAATAGAGATGACTATGAAACAACACAAGCAAAGACTCTGCTCGGCTCCAAAATATCCAATCTCACCAATCTATTGGTCAACTCTTGAACATCCATAACTAAAGGCCTCTCCCTAGCCAGAATGAACCCCATTTTCTCTGTCTTTCTGCTCAAGGCGTCTGCTATCATATTAGCCTTCCCCGGATGATAAAGAATAGTGATATCATAATCCTTGAACAACTCCAACCATCTTGGCTACCCCAAATTCAAAATTTTCTATTTAAGCATATGCTGGAGACTTTGATGATCCATATACACCTCAATAAGACACGCCATATAAGTAATGCCTAAACATCTTGAGCGCGTGCACAATTGCTTCTAACTCCAAATCATAAATCGGATAATTCTTCTCAGGGATATTCAACTAGCGTGATGTGTAGGCAATCACCCTACATCTTGCATCAACACACAACTATGATCAACACATGAAACATCACAATAGACAGTATATATACCTGATCCTAAGGCCAATACCAAAAATGGAGTCGTGGTCAAAGCAACGTTGAACTTCTGAAATCTCTCATCACACTTTCCCAACCATCTGAATAAAGCACCCTTATGAGTCAATTTAGTTAATGGAGATGCTATATATAAAATCCCTTCCTCGGCAGCCAAACCTAAGAAATTCCTTATCTCCGTAGCGGTAGACGGTCTGTGCTAACTTTGAACTGGCTTAATCTTCTTCGTACCCACCATGATCCCATCGCTAGACACCACGTAGCCCAAGAATGCTCCTGAATCCAATCAAAACTCATACTTGGATAACTTAGCATACAACTTCTTCTCCCTCAATACCTGAAGCACCATCCTTAAATCATGCTCGTGTTCCTGCCCTCTACGGGAATATACCAATATATCATCAATGAACGCAATGAAAAAAGAATCCAAATAAAGATAGAACATAATGTTCATCAAATGAATGTTGCTGGGGCATTAGACAGACCAAATACATCACCAAGAACTCATAATGCCTATAACGGATCATAAAAGCCATTTTAGGAGTATCTGAAGCCCTGATATTCAACAAATGATAACCCGATCTCAAGTCAATCTTTGATAACAACCTACCACCCTAAAGCTAATAAAATAAATCAACAATTTATGTTAGTGGATCTTATTCTTTATGTTAAGCTTGTTCAACTGCTTCTAGTCAATATACATCCTTGTGAAACCATCTTTCTTCTTCACAAATAGTATTGGTGCACTCTAAGAAGAAACACTAGGTCTAATGAAACCCTTATCCAACAACTCCTGTAACTATTCATTTAATTATGTTTCTGTCATACGATATAGTGGAATATATATGGGCTGAGTGCCTGACACCAAATCAATACCAAAACTAATAGCCCTACCGGGTGGCATACCTACTAGGTCTGCAGGAAATACAACTGGAAACTTCCTTACAACTGGAACTAACTCAACGGTAGGAGTAACAACATTAACATCTCTCATAAAGGCCAGATACTCCAAATATACCTTCCCCACCATCCATTGAGTCTTCATAAATGTAATCACCCTACTAGAAGTGTGACCAAGTGAACCCCTCTATTCCTACCTTGGCAACCCTAGCATTGCCAACGTCACGGTCTTAGCATAACAATCAAGAATAGCATGAAACATAGATAACCAATCCATATAAAGCATCACCTAAAAATCAACTATATTAAGCAATAGGTGATCAACCCTAGTATCATAACCCAATACACAAGAAAGATGCACACGATCTACCACAATAGAATCACTAACAAGCATAGACACATGAACATGAGTATCAAAGGAACCACGATGCATATACAAATAAGGAAAAACATATGATGACATATAAGAATAAGTGGAACTAGGGCCAAATAATACTGAAGCATCCATGTGGCACATTAAAACAATACATATGATCATGACATCTGAAGAAACAGCCTCTAGCCTAGCCAGAAATGCATAGCAATGGGCCGATCCTCCACCTGACTGACCTCCCTATCTAGAACATCCTCAAAAAGACTAAGATCCACCCCTAGCAGGTTGTGAGGGTGGTGTAACTGCTAGCGTTTGAACAATAGGCTACGTGCCCTAGTATGGTACATTACTCAGAAGCCTGGGGAAGTCTCTCTTGAGATGACTAAGTCTCCACACTCAAACTAACCTCCCCCCCCCCTCTTTAGATGACTAAGTCCTCATACTAGCGTAGAGCCATGATCATATGGAGCACATATATACTCTATGCTGGTAGTGTACTAAAAGATGTATGGCCTAGGCGAGCATTGTATCAACCGTGCCTGGTTGATGAACCACTAGAAACCTGACGAGCTACTTGAGCTGTCCTTAAAGGATGGGCTCTACTGTGATGTTCCTAGTCTCCCTATGAGGCACTACCAAATCAACCTAAACCATGGGACCTCTTGGCCTCCCACTCCTCTCGCTCCTTCATACGAACACTCTCTAAGTGCCTGACAATCTCAACCACCTAGTAAAAACTAGTATCAGTCTCAACCTCTTGGGTCATACCATATTGAATATCATAGTTGTCTCAATGGATTTCCTAACCTTCTCCATCTCAGTAGGGATCAAGAACACTGCATGACATGCTAACTCAGTGACCAACTTCTCATATTGAGTCATGATCATACCCTACTAGCGTAGATACTCAAACTCACCGTTTAACTCATCTCTGCGAGTCTTTGGGGTAAACTTATCTAAGAAGAGAACTAAGAACTGATGCCATGTAAGTGGTGCTACACCAACTGGCTTACTCAACCCATAGGTTTTCCAACATTCGTAGGCTCATCCTGCCAGCTGGAAAGTAGAAAAGTCAACCCCATTTGAGTCCACTCAACCCAAAGTGTATTGAATCTACTGACACGAATCAAGAAAACCACGTGCTTCCTAAGCAGGCTCTCCACTGAAATAATATGGCTGAAGTTTATAAAATCTCTCTAGCCTATTATGCTCCTCAGCAATCAAGAATGGTTTAATCTCGGGCTGAACCACATCGACTAGCTACACAGGCAAACCCTTTGGAGTTAGATAAGCACGAGCCAACTGCTCTAGTGTGCGTGCGGCGGGAGTTTGGGCTCCTCCCCAAACCTATGAGGTAGCTTGTATAACTGGAATCATATCTTCCTGAGCCAAACTCGTGTATACACTTAGAATTTGAGCCAAAGTCTACTGAAGACTAGGTGTAGAAATGGGTCCCTCCAGAGCCTAAGTTGGTCCCAATGCTCAACATAATTCGGAACCTGATCCTCAACAGGAACAACTGGTGTCTCCATAGTAGCTACTCTAGCGGGGCCTCTAATTGAGGTGCATACTCCACCCATACCTTTGTCTCAGACCCGGCCTCTCGCGACCCTGACCTGGGGTACTGGCACTGTACCAGAAGAATGTGTCCTCACTATTCGTGAAAGAATAAAAGAGCAAAAATTTAAACTTTAGGAAAAACAAGTCCACACGATAGAGAATGAAAGAAACAGAAGTTTATCTAATAGTACGGTAGCCTCTCGAAGATAACTACAGACGTCTCCATACCGATTCACAAGACTCTACTAAACTTGCTCATGACTTATAGAAGCTATGATCTTAGGGCTCTGATACTATATTTTCACAACCTAAAACCCTCGTTGGTCGTGACGATGCCAAAACCATTTGCTAGGCAAGTGAAGCATAAAACAATATTGAAATATGATAACAAACTACAGAATAAATAAGTCTGAGAGTCAAATAACCATGATAAAGACTTTGATAATACATAACTCATCCAGAACTGGTAATACTAATTCATGATCTCTATTATATGAGTACAAATCTTATAATACAAAGTACTCTTTGAATCAAATACAGTAAATAAATGATATAAGGAGATGCCAGGGAATACGATTAGGGTGTAACTCTACCTCCGTCTCCGTAGCAACAACAACTCGGTCCAACTCCAAGAACTGTACAATTAAGTGCAGAGTGTAGTATGAGTACAACTAACCCCATGTACTCATTAAGTATCATGATTAACCTCGGAGAGGTAGCGACAAGAATCACCAATGAACTCAAGTGATAAAACTGCACAAGTCATGAATATAGATATACACAACAACAATACTTGAATCTACGCATATAATATAGACAAGGCTTATGGTGCAATAGAGAAGATATGCACTAGTATCAAATAGAACAACAATTCAATATATAGAGAAGATATGCATAAATGACAAGTCAAATGAGACATATAGAGAAAGTATGTACTGAGTATCCTTTCATCATCTAAGCAGCATATAAAGAAGATGTGTTAAAAGGTCATATATACAGTTTCGGAGCTAACATATAGAGGACATATACAGTAAAGAGCATGTATACTCCCAAGGAGTTCGCATTTAGAGAAGATACACAAAAACTCAACACTAATCAGTTTTCCATAATTGTGTGTATGTCATCAAGGAGAAACATGAACAAACGACCATATGAGGATGAAATATTATCCACACACTACACGAAAAGCTCACGTGGCATAACCGTATGGACAACTCACGTGCCACAATCACTCAACCCATACAGACAACTTACATACTGTCAAACCAGTCCATAACACAGAAACCATATAAAAAGATACATGTATACAGTCAATAGATATCAATTCACTTACTCTTAGACCACTAAAATAATATGCTAAGGTGTATATATGTGTAAAGGGTATAACTACGGTTCAAATCAGGAAGATACACCCCACAACAATGAACATCATGTTCAATCAGAAAAGTAAGCATACACATGATCTCTAGCATGATTCACGAAGTCATGTAGTTGTTTAACATATAAAGCATGATAGAAAGAATCACCAATATTCAAAATAAGGCATAATATAGCCTAAAGACTACCCCAAACATGGATAAATCCGGTGTAAGAACATAAGCTCGACCCCTTGCATGTATGCCACCCCTAGCACATAGCAAATATCAACAATTCAAGCAACTAGTCCCTCAAACCAAAGCTAGACAAGATACTTACCTTAAACAAGCCAAATTAATACTCCAAAAATGCCTTCCCTTACAAATCGACCTCCAAACGACTCGAATCTATCCCAAATAACTAAATAACATCGAACAGAGCTATATGACTCAATTAAAAATAATAAATATTCAATATTTAATCAAATTCCCAAAATTCAACCCGAGCCCAACATGGTCAAAACCCGAGTCAAGCAGTGGATCCCTACTACCCATAACCCCACGAGTCCGAATATGTTATTAGATTCCAAAACCAAGTCCAAATCGACCTTCAAATCCCCAAAATATACCCTCTTAAGTTGTAGACAAAAAAACTCAAAATTTCCTCAAATTCTATGTTTTGGACATTAATAATTCATGAAATAACAACAAAATGTATAGAAATCACTTACCCCAAAGTCTTGTGTGAAATTCTCATTCAACAATCGCCCCTCTCCAAGTCTAGGGTTCAAAATATGTGACAATTGGCTAAAATCATGTACAACTCTTAAATATTTTGCCCTTTGGGTCCATTCACAAACGTGGCTTGTGACTCGTGCTCTTGAAGCACAAAAAGTCACTGCCCATAAATAACCTTACATGTTCGGGGCACCTACCTCACAAACGCGATAACAAAAATGCCTCCCCTTAGTGACCGTGGCTTGGACCTCGCGAATGCGAATGTAAATCCACCAGCTCCCAACTCTCAAATGCGAATGTGATGATCAAGTCCTCCAAATACTGTGAATGTGACCACCCTATTGCGAACGCGAAGAAAACATCCTAAGCTCCTAAAATACACTATGCGATCGTGATCGCGACTCTGCTTCTGCGATTGTGATCGAAGACCTAACACCAACAAAGTTTCTGCAATACTAACAATGATTCGAATGGTCCGAAACTCACCCAAGCCACCCATGACTATGTTCAATCATACCAACAAGTCTGTAAACATATCTTGGACCTATACAAAGCCTCCAAAAAATATACAATAATATCACATCGATGAATCGAAGGCTAAAACACAAATTGAACCTCTCTTAAGTTCATTAACTTTCAACTTCAAACTAAATGCTCGATTCAGGCCTAATCAATTCATATTAAATCCAAACTTTGTACATAAGTTCCACATAGCAAAATGGACCTATTCCAACTTTTGGAATAACAACATGAACCTGATATCATCAAAGTCAACTCCCAGTCAACATAGGAACTCTCTAAACCTTCAAATTGCCAACGTTCGCCAAGTAGAACTAAAACACCCTAGGAACATCTAAATACAAATCCGAACATACTCCCACTTCCAGAATCACCATACAAATCAATTGGAACCATGAAATCACCAATCTGAGGATTTTATATTGGTAAACTCTTACTACTTCAGGTTACAGCAAGGGAACTAAGTATTTCAATTTACACCAAAACCTCCCCGAAACCAAACTACCCATCTCTGCAAGTCCCAAAATAATGAACAAGCATATAAAAAATATTAAATGGGTAAATAGGGCTCAAATAGACAAAATAAATGGCAGGGTCATTACATTCTCTACCAACATGACCCAAAATCACCACACTCAAAGCAACACCTCCTATGGCGAGGCTACTTGCTTTGTGACTGCCCTTGGAACCTGAATACCTGCTCGAAGAACCCTAAATGCATAATGCACGATGTGAACTCTGCGCTGGCAATGCATGACTGACCTTGGCAAGCACTGTATGGACCGTGGCTAACTAACAAACCACGATGAATCTACTGCGTTGACTGAACACGGTCGAAAGGATGACCTCTGCTGTGATGTCGCTGGCCTCCAGATGAGGCACCACTAAAACTACCTGAACCATGGGCCCTCTTGGTATCCTACTCCCTTCTCTCCTTCCTACAAATATGCTCTAAGCAGCTTGCAATCTCAACAAACATAATGAAAAGTAGTATCAGTCTCGGCCTCCTCATCCCTCCCATGTCGGATATCAAAGTGGAGGCCTTCAATGAACCTTTTAACCCTCTCCTTCTAAGTATGGATAAAGAACACTACATGATATTCTAGTTCCATAAACATCATCTTATATTGAGTCACGATCATAACCTCCAGGCGTAGATTCTCAAACTCACTGCTCAACTCATGTCTGCAAGTCTGTGCGATAAACTTCTCTAAGAAGAGAACTGAGGCCATGTAAGTGATGTTGTGCCAGCTGGCCTACTCAACACATAGGTCTTCCACCATCCGTAGGCTGACCCTGTCAGTAAGAAAGTAGTAAAGCCAACCCCATTTGAGTCCACTAGACCTAAAGTGTGCAGAATCCGTTGACATTAATCAAGTAAACCATGTGCATTCTCACGAGAATCTCCACTGAAGTAAGAAGAATAAAGTCTCTAAAATCTCTCTAGCCTCTTCTACTCCTTAGTAGTCAGAGATGGTCTAATTTCGACCTGAGTTGCAACAATTAGCTACAACGGCAAAACCACCGGTGTCTGATAACCTTGAGCCAACTATTATGGTGTGTGTGCGGCTGGATCCAGGGCTCCTCCCTCAGCCTGTATGGTAGTTGGTGCAATTGGAATCATACCTACTTGAGCCAAACTTGTGTTCAGTCTTAGAATCCGAGCCAGAGTCTCCTAAATTCTAAGTCTATAAATGGGTCCCTCCAGAGCTTGAGTCGGTCCCACCAGCTCATCTTAATTCAGATCCTACTCCTCAACGGGAGCGACCAGTGGCACCATAGTAATTTCTCTATCGGGGCCTCTAGCTACGGCGTGTGATCCACCCCTACCCTTACCTTGGCCTCAGCCTCTCGCGACCTTAGCCTATAGTACTACTCTTGCAGTTGTATGAGAAAAATGCATCCTCACCACCTGTGAGAGAATAGAAGAGCAAAAATTTAAACTTCAAGATAAACAAGTCCGCACAATAGTGAATTAATGAAAGAAAAGATTTCCTAGCCGTCTGGTAGCCTCTCGAAGATGAGTACATATATATCCATACCGATTCGCAAGAGTCTACTAAACTTACTCATGACATGTAGAACCTATGAATCTAGGGCTCGAATATCAATGTGTCATGATCCAAAACTCTCATTCGTCGTGATGGAACCTAAAGCGCTAACTAGGCAAGGCAAACATAAAATAATATCGAAACATGACAATAAATTATAGAATAAATAAGGCTAAGAGTCAAATAACTATAAATAAAGATTGTGATAATGCATAAATCTCCCATAATTAGTTATTCTGAGTGATGAGCTCTACTACATAAGTATAAATCTGATAATACAAAGTAATGCCTGAATCAGGCACAGTAAATAAATGATAGAAGGATATGCCACAATCAAGATGTAGCTCTACCTTGGTCTCTGTAGTGATAACATCAATAACCAAAAGCTCAGCTTGGCCCAACTCCGCATGTTCTTTATTTCTGAGTTTGGTTGTGCAAAATTCTATATTTAGTGTGAAAATTTGTTCTTTAAAGGTACCGATTGAAGGTGAATAAATTAGTTGTTGTAGCAACAACTAGTTTTTCTTTTATGGATAATGAAATGGGGTTAGATGGTATTTTGAAATCCTCGAGTGTGCTTCAAGTTGTATTTGAAGGAAGGTATTGCTCTACATGGTTAATGATTATAAGTTCATAGAGACAGATTTTGTAGTTAATTTATCGGTCTCATTGAATAAATTCTATTTAAAATATGGTGATTTCACTTTAGTATGCAATGTGTTTGATTTAATTCACAAGAGAAAACCTTACAAGGAACACGTAGTAAATTTTAATCTTAGATAAGATTTTCAATCTATTATATAGCTATAGTTGTAACATAGTTCTCAAAACTCAAAAGGCTTGATTCTTTCTTGAAGGTTGAGCAGAATCAAGCACAAAGGCATTAGCTGATATTGTTGAATTAGCTCACAGTGAAAGAAAATGGTTTAAGTTCACCCGATCCTATAAGCCCTTATTATTGAAAAATAGGCATATCGTTAATAAGGAACTTGAAAACAAGCATGAACAAACGTATGCCCCTCCTTTTGATGGTGAATATCATAAATTCTCTACCCCGATCACCTTTAATGGACATTCAAAAGGATCTAATTTAGTCCATACATGCCCTAAAGCTAAACAAAAAATGGATGAAAGTGGTTTGGCTGAGTGTCAAAGTTCTAATTGGGACCGATTAATGGAGTGGTATGGTTTAGTATCATAGTTCGTACTTACTGTAAACCTTGCAAGGTGTTGTTCTATCATTTGATATTATATGAATGTTCCCTGTTTAGTGCTTATCCCTAAAGTTGATTCACCGACTGATTTTGGAAAGCTAAGACCTATAAGTCTAAGCAATTTCTCTGCTAAGATTATTTCAAAGGTCTTGAGACCCCCAATACTTCTCTCGGAGCCTCTCTAATGCAGGCCGCCGTCCTCAACTACATACCATTCGTGTTCCCACTACTCCTCTAAGCCCCTATAGCCAGCAATGTCTCCCGTAGCTCCTGAGCAATGTCGTTAGTGAAGGTTCCCCACCTGATCTTCGATTGATTCCACCCAACCCTCTTCTTTCTCTTCATCAAGATGTCCTAGTCCATCACCAGAAATAACCTTGCAATCAGTGCATAAACCTTTATCACACCTCCTAAGGAGAAGGTAACCAATTTGGGTCTTGTTTATATTACTCTGAAAGGTAACCAAGTGCTCCTCCCTCTTCTGAAAAAACTAGAGTTTGCTATCACCAAGTCAAATGCCTTAGAGAAATCCAAAAGCGACGTACCTCCTCCATTCCTAATCCCAAATCTAAATCCGCCATGCATCATATCATACCCCACAGTAGATTGCCCGATATGCCCATTAAATTACCCTCCTATGAATAACCTCTCATTGAGTGGAATACCACTCACCACGTCATCCAAGCTCTCCCAAAAGCGCCTTATAACCTATTCATCCAGGCCCACTTAGGGTACGTAAGCGCTGATCACATTCTAAGTACATCCTCCAACCACTAGCTTAATTTCCATGAGACTAATATTCACTCGCCTACCATCTACCACTAGCTCCCTGAGATTCCTTTCCACCAAGATGCCAACTCCATTTTTACCCCTCTTACTTCCTGATTACAATAGTTTAAACTCGTCCACTTCCAGCATCCTTGACCCAACCCACCTAGTCTCCTGGACAAAGGCTATATTAACCTTCATTTTCTGGAGAATCTTAGCCAATTCTATAGACTTCCTTATTAAAGTCCCTATATTCCAATATCCAAGTCTCAACCTAATGGAACCTTTGTTGCCCTTGCCTCTTTTACCTCCTGCCCCCTGCCATGCCTCCCACCCTACTTGAGGACACGTCCTTAATCTAACATCATCAACCATAACCACTATAACCTATGGAACACTTGGGGCCAAAAATAAGTAAAATACGCTATAACTACTAGATCGATATCGAATTAACAATAAGCACACTAATATAGTACCTAGACTAACACAAAAACAGTTTAACTAACCTACGTTACACTAAAGTCCAAAATGAAGAAAATAAGCTGCAACTACGAGACCGATATCGTGCTAACAAATAAGCACATTAATAGAATGCCTAAACTATTACAAATATAGTTTCAATAGCATGAAGGAAAAGAGTGTGTCGACAAGTGGACATGAGGTTCCAACTCCCACGAATAGAAGACGTTGTTGCGGCACCTAAAGTGTTCACATCCTACAACCTTTTCTTGTGCCTCCCCCTCTTCTCCAGCAACCTATGAATATTACATGAAGAATAAACAAAAACATTACGGGACCAAAAGATTTGGGAATAGGGGAGGGGCCCTGTCACCACTACCAATTGTGGCTTGAAGACCTAAAATAATCTTGGACACAAGTAAGAAAAAGGGGGGGGGAGGGGGAGGAACAGCCCTGGACACACCTAAAAGAAAGAACAAGAAAACAGACAAAAGGAAAGAAAAAAGGGGGACGGGATTCCAGACTTGTCTCTCCGACGCCAACCGTCGGTGCTAAAAAAGGTCGAAGGGAGCAAAAGAAGATAGAGGGTGGTAAAAGAAGAGGAAAAGAAAGAGGGACAATAGTCGATTTTACGATTAGAAATATTTTGGGTTAGGAAAGGCGGAGGAGAGAGGGTAGAAGGGTGGGGAAAGGGGCGAGAGAAGGGATAAGAGAGAGGGGAGAGATGGCGGAGACTTACCTGGTGGTCGTCGGCATCAATGCTCATGATTTGTCTGATAAATGTATCGTTAACATGAAGTCGAGGAGAGAGAAAGAGAGTAGTGGAGGTAGAGATAGAATGAGGAGATAGTAAGACAATAGAAACACACAATGCAATATAAAATAGATAATTTAGTTCATATTTCACATAAGAAGATTCTGATTTGTAGAATTGGTCCGGATAAATATAACAGGATGTCAGCTTGTAGAGATGCAGATGCCATATATGATACTTTGTAGTGTGCTCATGATGGTACCTCTCAAGTAAAATAGTCAATGATTGATTTGCTAACTAGGCAATATGAATTGTTTAAGATGAAAGAGGGGAAAACTATCCTAGAGATGCATACTAGACTCACAATAATTATTAATAAACTAATACCTCTTGGAGAAGTTATTACTCATAATGCAATTATGAGGAAATGCTGAGCATATTTCCCTCTTCATGGGACAATGAGGTCAATATAAGTACTGAAGCAAGAAACTTGAATACAATGACTCTTAATGATCTCATTTAAAACTTGGAGACTTATGACTTAAAGATTAATCTGGATAGTTTAGATTGACCATCTGATGAACTTCACAAGGCCATGAACCTTATTCTCAAGAACACTCAGAAGAAGGACATTTAAGAAGACGATATGGCATTGCTTACTAGTCGTTTCTAGCGAGCAATAGGGAAAAATGGATTTCTATAGAAAGATAGTTCATCCAAACCCAAGGCAATAAAGAACAATAACACGGATGGATGTTACAAGTGTAGAAAGAAAGATCACTTCATCAAAGCATGTACCTTGTGAGAAATTGAGTGGAAGAGGAACAATCATGAAAAAAAAAATAGCAGAAAAGATACTAGGTTCCTAGACGAAGGATAACAAATAACGCTATGGAAAAAATTATGAAAAGACCTATGTCTATCATGCAATTATGCAATTATGCAATTATGCAATTATCTTCAACTAATGAGTTTGATAATGATGAAAGGGAAGATAAATATCAATCATTGATAGACATAGAGGATAGTGATTCAGAACCAGAAGATCTCCCGACATTGATGGCACATTCAGACTCGTATGTTGATAAGGAATAAGAACATGAGGTAAGTTTTTAAGATATCANGGGGGGGGGGGGTGGAGGAGGAGGAGGAACAGCCCTGGACACACCTAAAAGAAAGAACAAGAAAACAGACAAAAGGAAAGAAACAAGGGGGACGGGATTCCAGACTTGTCTCTCCGACGCCAACCGTCGGTGCTAAAAAAGGTCGAAGGGAGCAAAAGAAGATAGAGGGTGGTAAAAGAAGAGGAAAAGAAAGAGGGACAATAGTCGATTTTACGATTAGAAATATTTTGGGTTAGGAAAGGCGGAGGAGAGAGGGTAGAAGGGTGGGGAAAGGGGCGAGAGAAGGGATAAGAGAGAGGGGAGAGATGGCGGAGACTTACCTGGTGGTCGTCGGCATCAATGCTCATGATTTGTCTGATAAATGTATCGTTAACATGAAGTCGAGGAGAGAGAAAGAGAGTAGTGGAGGTAGAGATAGAATGAGGAGATAGTAAGACAATAGAAACACACAATGCAATATAAAATAGATAATTTAGTTCATATTTCACATAAGAAGATTCTGATTTGTAGAATTGGTCCGGATAAATATAACAGGATGTCAGCTTGTAGAGATGCAGATGCCATATATGATACTTTGTAGTGTGCTCATGATGGTACCTCTCAAGTAAAATAGTCAATGATTGATTTGCTAACTAGGCAATATGAATTGTTTAAGATGAAAGAGGGGAAAACTATCCTAGAGATGCATACTAGACTCACAATAATTATTAATAAACTAATACCTCTTGGAGAAGTTATTACTCATAATGCAATTATGAGGAAATGCTGAGCATATTTCCCTCTTCATGGGACAATGAGGTCAATATAAGTACTGAAGCAAGAAACTTGAATACAATGACTCTTAATGATCTCATTTAAAACTTGGAGACTTATGACTTAAAGATTAATCTGGATAGTTTAGATTGACCATCTGATGAACTTCACAAGGCCATGAACCTTATTCTCAAGAACACTCAGAAGAAGGACATTTAAGAAGACGATATGGCATTGCTTACTAGTCGTTTCTAGCGAGCAATAGGGAAAAATGGATTTCTATAGAAAGATAGTTCATCCAAACCCAAGGCAATAAAGAACAATAACACGGATGGATGTTACAAGTGTAGAAAGAAAGATCACTTCATCAAAGCATGTACCTTGTGAGAAATTGAGTGGAAGAGGAACAATCATGAAAAAAAAAATAGCAGAAAAGATACTAGGTTCCTAGACGAAGGATAACAAATAACGCTATGGAAAAAATTATGAAAAGACCTATGTCTATCATGCAATTATGCAATTATGCAATTATGCAATTATCTTCAACTAATGAGTTTGATAATGATGAAAGGGAAGATAAATATCAATCATTGATAGACATAGAGGATAGTGATTCAGAACCAGAAGATCTCCCGACATTGATGGCACATTCAGACTCGTATGTTGATAAGGAATAAGAACATGAGGTAAGTTTTTAAGATATCAAAAATAAAATCCACACCTACTCTAAAAAGAAATTGATTTATTTGTCTGATATTTTGATTGATGCATCTCAAAAGGTTTCTGATGTAGAGGAACAACTAATGAATGACTATGTATCACTTAGGTTTCAATACAAAGATCTGAAAATAAGTAGAGAAAGTCTTGAAGTTTTTGTAGTTGATCTCAAGGACCAGATTCTTGTGTTAGAAGATGAAAAGGTTGCCTTAGAAACTGAGAATAATAAATTACTCAATGCTCCCAATAAGCTTAAAGATTTAGCCATTGATATCTAGGAGAAACTAGAGAGTGAACTAAAAGAAGCTAATAAAAACATGTAGTTCAATCTAAAAAGGTTAGGATGCTTCAAGAAAATCTTGATAAGGCCATTGTTTGAATTAGATAAGAACTCAAGATGGACCAGGTTTTCCCAAATAATGCTTAAGATGCATGAAAATCACAGTAGTAACAAAACAAGTTTAGGACATACTAAGGCTAAAACTCCATACAATCCTCATTGTAAGTATGTAGACATTCCTGACAATCACCTTTGCACTCACTAAGGTAATAACATATACTTCAAAGAAACATACACATCTAGAATTCAAGTAGGCCTGAAAAATATACATATGTTTAGAAAAAGGAAGTGATGAAACATGTCCTTCACAGAAAAATAGAAAACTGCCAAGATGGACTAAGAAGAATATTACTCATCCTTTAACTCAAAGAAAGGGATCCAAGCTTGTCTAGGTTCCTAGAACTAACCCCTGGATATTTTTGCAGACTAAGGTGAGAGGAATCAAAAAATGATGGTATGTTGACAGCACTAGCTCCCACCACATAACTAAAAATAGAGATAATTTTCTCTTACTGAATACTTACCAAGGAGGGAGTGTGGGCTTTGAAATGGAAAAAGGGGAAATATAATTGTCATAGGTAAGGTTGGTAAGTCCCACTCTCACGCTATTGAAAATATTTATTTTGTTAGAGGTCTGAAGCACAGCTTGTTGAGTGTTTCTCAAATGTGTGACGAAGAAAAACAATTCTCGTCAATTCTATGAATTGTATGATTACAAATGAAAACTCGGGCAACCTGGTTCTCCAAGGAAAATGAAACAAAAATGTATACAAAGTCGATATTTGTGTACTTGATACTGACTCTTTGCTGTGTCATAAATGAGTAGGGCATGTCAATTATTCTCTATTGAAAAAATTAATTTCCAAGAACCTAGTCCTTGTGTTGCCCAAGTCAAACTTCAGGGAGGATACAATTTGTGAAGCTTGTGATAAAGGTAAGCAGGTCAGATCATCATTCAAATCCAAGGAAGTGGTAAGTACCTCGCGACCTATGGAACTCCTTTTCATGGATTTTGGCAGACCAATGAGGGTTTAATGTAGAGGTAGAAAGAGGTATGTGTTTGTAAGTATTGATTATTATTCTACATTTACCTGAACTATGTTTCTGGAAACTAAGGATGAAACATATGATATGTCTGTGACTTTTGTGAAGAAACTACAAAGAAAAATGAACAGTTAAATAGCTAGCATTAGATTTTATTATGGAACTAAATTTAAAAATATTAACTTTCTGGAGTTTTGTACTGGAAATGGTATAGATAATAATTGCTCTACACCTAGGACACCACAACAAAATGATGTTGTAGAAAGAAAAAACAACGCCAATTATGGTCTCATGAGCGGCCCGATGTCGGATGCGGATAGTGCACGACGTCGGACGTGGCAGGGCATGGACATGGTCCAGTGTCGGACGCGGGCAGTGCACGACATCGGACGTGGGATATACTCCTACAACCTTCCGCACCAGGTAGTAAAATCTAAAAGTTAATGGTCATCGACCATGCTATTTCTATAATACTGGCCAAGCATCCGCATTTCAATACCCGAAAGTCCTACTAAGAGAAATTTGTGCTGCAGTCTCATAGGGAGGAGCTGCGCAGATAGTTTGAGTAGCTTCGGCAGGATGGCATGTCTGTGACCTAGTACGAGATGAGGTTTTCTTAGTTGGCTCATCACGCAGTTTAGTTGGCAATCCGATTGACTTGATTTGATACTTTTCAGAATTGAATGTATAAGTTGAAGATTCTTAGTTTTATTATGCTTGAATTGGGTATGATTCGCAGTTGTAGCGTTGTTTGATGTGATTTGAGGTTTCGACTAAGTTCGTATAAAGAAACAACATAATTAGAGCACCGATGAGATGTAACCTCTACTAATTTCGTTTTCCCTCCACTGATCTCTGTGTTAATCACAAAACATCTCTCGAACTACAGGATAATATTGTATGTTAAAGTAATCAGGATTTTAGGTATATCACATGCAGTGCCTACACTATACCCAAGCCTAAGCTCAATGGTCTTAGGTAAACTTGCAAAGGGAAAAAAGAAGAAAAGAGGGTCAGTACGATGCGAATGGGAGAGCCAGATCTTCCGTGCATGCCACCCGATAGGGATATCTATTTTGTTATTGACTTGTTGCTGGGCACTTAGCCCATTCCGTAAGGCCACGCTTTTAAAGTGTTGCTGTAAAAGCCACGCTTCAAAAGTGTGGCCGATAAGGTACAAAAGCCACCCTTGTAGTACCTCATATGGCAATGTTTTCCATGGCCTAAATCTACACTTTTCTAATGTAGCCTTTGATAAATTGGCAACACTTAAGAAGTGTTGTCTTTACATTATCAGAGCACGCTTTTTAAGTGTGGCCTTAATTTAATTACGGACTTCTAAATAATTTTCTAGACACGCTCTTAAGTCCAAAATCACCGTACGGAGCTATTGGAATCATCCAAACTCTATCCCGAGGTCGTTTACATGAGTGTTTTGTTATACAAATGTGGTTTAGGTCAAGTAAGTTGAGGTCCCAGATGCGAGCTTTTACTTGCAGATTTGGAGGGGTAAATTGGATTTTATTCCTAGCAGGGTTGTGTCCTTTTTTAAAGCACATAGAATGGTTGAGAAGGGGCGTAATGCATATGCGAATCGCATACATGTTTTGCAGTAAGCAAAATACGGGGAACAATCATGGAGGGGCAGTGATAATGGTTCCTTAGGTCGTATTGGATGTCTCGAAAAAATATAACATCTTTTCCGCATTATAATTAATAAGCGTTGACAGATAATTTGTAAATTGGTAATACTTAAGAAGTGTTGTCTTTATACTATAAGATCATGCTTCTTAAGTGTGGCCTTAAAAATTGGGCTACACGCTGCAGCAGGCCAGATTGGCTTATTATAGTGCTTGGGCTGAAGGAGCCCCTCAAGAGTCTGCACCCCTATAATGAGTGAGCACAGATGATATAGGTATAGCGCATACATAGGATGCCCTATGCCTACGCATACCCCATGCGCTATACGACTTTGGACATAAAGCGCCGGGTGTATGTGCTATAGGTCATGTAAAGCGCATGCAAATCATGCGCTATATTTCTTAATTGACTGACCCACAATAATTGGTGGGTATAGCGCATAACTTTACTGTGCTATATATATAGCGAGTTTAATTAATGTGTTATACCCTCCCGACGCCCCCGTGACCTCAATCAAACATACCAACAAGTCCTAAAACATCATACAGACTTAGTTGAGCCCTTAAATTACATCAAACAATGCTAAAAATACAAATTATGCCATGTTCGATGTCGGTCCATGGCCATGCCCTACCACGCCCGACGCAGTTACATGGCCACGTTTTGTCTCGTGCCATGGTGTCCGATTGGGGGCAACGACCGAGGGCACGCTTTCGTGACCGGGAGTGACCGTCGATGTAGATATTAGTGGTAGTAGGAAATATTCAAATGAGAACGTTGAAGGCTTGGGGAGTAATTATGTCCTCGCTCCTCATTCTCCCGAGGAGATAAGTTTAGATCTGGCCAAACTCTTTCAAATAGAACCTTTGAATTCGATTCTGAGCATACTCACAAGTCCCAAAACAGGATATGGACCCACAGGAACTTTCAAAATATTGATCCGGGTCTGTTGGCTCGAAACATAAATTTCAGTTGGTCCGGATCCAGGGGCCCGTGCCTAGGCAGTAGGCGTGGGCTATAACATACGAAAATATGGAAATGGGGCCGAGTTCTCATTTTATGGCATGTATAACGCATTTAAAACATGCGTTATACTTTAACGACCAATTACTCCATTAAGGTATAGCGCATGTAATAGATGCGCTACACTTAATATTTATAGAGCCATAATAATTCATTTTATAGCGTATGCATTTCATGCGCTATACACTCATCCTACCACAACAACCGAGAAACTTTGAATTATTTGTTAAGTGAATTTCATGTGTAATGACGGATAGGCGAGGTGACGAGTGCCTATACGTCGTCAAACTGATTGTTTGCATAATTATCTGAGGAATTTTGATTGTTCTGATAGCTTGGTATGGTTATTTTGGACTTAGGCATATGTACGGTTGTTGATTTGGAGCTACGTTGGTTGATTTGATGCTTTTTGGCGTCTATAGGACACGAAAATATGGCAATCAAGCCTAATTCTCATTTTATGGCGTTAAAACGCCATCATGAACAATAAGTAGAAAGAGGATTGCAAGGTTCAGAAGATAAAAAAATTGAAGAAACTAATGTTTCGTCAAAAGTTGACCAGTTGGGAATGTTATAACCCGTACCTTTAGGGCGAGGCTAGGGTTCTTAACATGATAGGAGGTTTATGTTATGAGTTATTTTAGTCGTATGATAGTGATGTGTTAAGTTTTGAAGTCATGCGAGTTTTTTAATAAAAGACGATGAAAGTTATCACAAGTTACGTTCGTAAGTTTTACTGAACTTTGGGTCAAATGTCACTGAGATGTTCGCCTAATATACCTATAGTAATGGGGTGATCTACCCATGAAATGGAATATATATGAGTCTCTTTTATAACTCATTAAATGGTTTGTTAATACGACATCGGAGTAGAGAGATATATGCATTTGTGTGCGACCGCGTAGGCTGCATAGGTGACACGTAGGTGTGTCACATACTTGCTTAAACGAGAGGACTAAATATGTCACAAAAGAGGCCAGATTAGGTATCCCAAAGATCACTTTTAATGGCTTATTTCCTTCATATATCCCACTTATTATAGAGCATAAAAACCAATGATAATCCCCTGCAAAATTCTCTAAACTATTCAACAAAAACCTAATTGATTTTCTCTCCTTTTCAAGTTCTAGTTGGAGAAAAACTTAAGTGTTGAAGAACCAAGATAGGAACTGAGATATTTACCAACTAAGGTAAGTATACTTCTCTCTTGCATTCATTTTTTATGCTTGAAAAGTATAAAAATTCATTCTATAACTGAAAGAGCTCAAGGGACGGTGATCGGAATCCGTGAATTCAAGTTATTCAACTTGTAGTTGATTGTTTTCTGGGCTGTTTTGTGTTGTTATTGTATTGTGTTTTTTGCTACTATTTTATGTAGTTTGGAGGAACAATAGTGTGTAGAAACACCACATAATGTCAGGGTGGTTGGCTGATCGTTCATAGTAACATTTTCGGATTGTTTGGCACTACTATGGTGGTCGTTTTGTATATGAAGAGATTGGTGTGTGTTGGGATGTTTTGTGGTATTTTGTGATGGATATAAGGTTGGAAAATAATTTATATATGTTTTTATTATTGTGTTCTTCTGTTGTTAGTGTTATCTCTAAATGGGAGGATGTAAGGATTATAGGTGAGATGTCGCCCATTTTAACATAATATAAGTTTGTCGTTCGTTGTGTGCTAGTTGTACCTTTCCTAACTTAATGATAATATTATTATCGTTGTTGAAAATTAAGGTGCGAAGAGACGAGTTAAATGTGGTTATTGGAATAATTGTGATAAGGTGTGTTAAGGCTAAACCTTTTCTTCATTTTGGCATTATCTCGTAACTACATGCATTTGATAACAAGACATAAATAAAAGTTCGTACTCCTGAATTGATGTACATTATCCTAGTCTCATAAGTTACAGTATTCTCCGTTATCAGGGACTTTATATTCAGTTAAGTATTGTCTTTTTCACGCAAAGAGAGTATAGGGTTTATATATATATATATATATATATA
>AWOL01S0092922.1:0-40408 GCA_000715115.1 Nicotiana otophora | reverse complement strand
GCGATATTTTCACCACCATCAAGCTAAATTCGGTGGGCAGGCCGCTATTGGGGAACCTCCGATCAGATGATAAGTTATATACCAGGCGTTCTGTAGCCGAACTCTTATGAGCTAGCCCAGAATGGCCGAGATACCTAGTCTAGTATGGTCGAGCGCCTATGAGAGAGGCTACTACAGATGAGCAGTTACACGTTGCGAACCTTATAGGTCCGAACAAGTACTATATTGAGAGAGTTAAGTTAGTATCAGCAGGTAAGTATATCTCTAGATCATCTTTGACTCCCAGTTACTTTCATATAATATATTATCAGTTCAGTTTTAGCTTTCAGTTATTCTATGGCCTTACATACTCGGTACATTATTTCTTACTTACGTCTCTTTTCCGGATACGCTGCATTTCATGTATACATATTCAGATAGACAGATTGGTAGACCTCCTTAGTAGGTGCTATCCGAGTTTAGCTTGATTAGTACGCTCCACGTCATTCAAAGTTGTCGGGTCTAGGGTTTTGAGTACATATTGTGTGTATGTATATATATATTATAGATAGGTCGGGACCCTGTTCCGACCATAGTACATCCCAGTAGAGGTTTGTAAATATATATTGTCAGCCAGTGTAGTATGTTGGACTTGTATGCCTTCTATGTATATGTCGCGCCCTGTTTTGTTCTCGCACAAATCGGGCCTCGATGTCATGACAACTCTTTTAAAGGAGAAGGTATTAAAAGAGGAAAGTCGCCACCTAACGGTTTAAGGTGCGTTAGGGCATCTATTTTCACATGACTCGGGTTTGACTAGTTTGCGTCACCAAAGATCGGGTAAGGGATCGAAATTACCTCGAAGGGAAGGTGTTCGAGGTCCACAATTATGGGTCCCGACCGAAGTTGAATTATATGAATTAGTCAGATAAACAAAGACAGAGAAAACAAGAAGTTTGGGAAGTTTTATTATCACTGACTTTGAGTAGATACAAACACTTGATTCAAAGGTAGAATGGGGGGTCCTATATTTTTTAGCCTAAAGAATCAACCCGTGCAACATAAATAATACTTCGTAACTCCTTCAAGATGGGGTGTTACTCAAATTATTTAGCAGGCACAAACTATCATCTCCTCCTACCCGATTACTATCTTTAAGTTATTACCTAAAGCGCACTAGATGATTCTAAATCGTGCCTTATGCGTGCACTACCCATCCCATGCCTATGGTCCAGGAGGCATTTGGACCTCTATTTGGATGGATCTAGACTTTACTTAGGTTGCTCAAAATGATAAATCTAAGCGACATTCAAAACATGTAGGACTGCACATAAAGACAATAAATGGTTCAAGTCGGCCTCCACATGTAAGCAACAAATGCACGCGAGCAAGTTCATGTTATAGGCAGTAGACAAATTTCAGAATTAATAACATTAAGCCTTATAGTCATGGTTTCTATGTGACTATGCATTAAAACATACAAGAGGTTTCAAAGGCTAGGCGTTGCTTATCTCCAAATAATTATACGATTGTTGCATGCTGATTAAAGATTGCAGATTTCCAGTTATTAATCCTGTAGATGTTGCGTCTAAGTGATTTATGCAATAAAGACAATGGAATCTATCGGGAGGAACCCGGAATTACTCACGCTTTTGATAGTGCTCAAAGTGAACAATAAACAATATTGAGAGGGGAATTATTAACAGTTATTAAGGCGAATCGTGATAACCTATAGGCAGGATCTCTAACGATTAGTACTTGGAACTGATTTTATTGTTATACTTAGTCCTATAGGCATGGTTTCTAGTGATCAGTGCGATACAGTAACAGATGAAATGATCAAAATCCTATAGGCATGGCTTCTAGTATATATGCTTAAGTGAATTGAAGGAGAATTCATTTGTTCCTATAGGCAGGTTTCTAATGCGGTTGAAAGCAGTCATGCAAATTGAAAGAGTGCTCACTTCCTATAGGCATGTCGTCTATAAACGCGTAGCAGTGGACATAGCATTTAAAACTCTTGTTTAATGGTAAACAGGTAGTGTGTGTGTGTGCTTTTCCTAATGTCATGATCTCTACAATGCTCATGTAATTGAACAACACATATAGCAAACACATTANTATCCTATAGGTAGGATCTCTAACGATTAGCACTTGGAACTGATTTTATTGTTATACTTTAACCTTATAGGCATGTTTTCTAGGTGAACAATGTGATACAATAACAAATGAAATGATTAAAATCCTATAGGCATGATCTCTAGTGGATATACTGAAGTGAATTGAAGGAGAATTCATTTGTTCCTATAGGCAGGTTTCTAATGCGGTTGAAAGCAGTCATGCAAATTGAAAGAGTGCTCACTTCCTATAGGCATGTCGTCTATAAACGCGTAGCAGTGGACATAGCATTTAAAACTCTTGTTTAATGGTAAACAGGTAGTGTGTGTGTGTGCTTTTCCTAATGTCATGATCTCTACAATGCTCATGTAATTGAACAACACATATAGCAAACACATTATAAAGTCCTATAGGCATGTTATCTACCCATCGCATGTAAATATTAAACTCTACCCCATTCCCTTTTACTAACAACTCCAATTGTTTATACAAAACTTATTACAGTCCCAATAATGAATAACAATATTACATAACAGTGAACAGGCCCATTGTATACCCAAATAAAATAACTAAATACCCAGCCTTACTGGGCCTTCAACAAAGAGCCACATTCAATACACTATCATGGTTCCATATAAGAGCCCATGACAATTTAATGAGCCACATCACCAAGTGTTGCACCACTTGGAACAACCAATATAGATGTATAGTACATGACAGGGAAATAGAGTACTAGGGATAGTTTTGGAGGTTGAAAGAATGACTGGGACCAAGCCCTAGTGTGTCAGAGTTCACAAGAGTCTCAATTAGATCCCGAGTAGTGCTCACACTAGGGAGGTCGATAATAGAACCTAGATAGCCTTGGCTTTCAGCTGGCTAAGAATGAGAATTCAGAATAGCATGAGTAGCAAATAAGGAGAGTGGATAGTGATAGAGGGACATAAATTAAGTACTATACCAAGTTAAGCATATAGAGCAACTAATCAAGCAGGCCAGTAGGTTCAGCAAGACAGCAGAGCACCACATAGATAGTCACATATTGAAAGAAATTGGGGAAGCAACAAGTTTGCAAGATATACATAGATTATCATTCATGACATTAAACCAATTGAGACCTAAGAGGTTTGGATTAAGCTAAGCATGCATCTTGGGGTCATACTAATCAGTATTTAGACATTTTGATAAACTCTGGAAGAGGCAAGACATCAAATGAACAAATACAGACTGGAAAAACATATTAGCATGGGAGCAAGATCATAGTTAAGACAAAAATGAATGTTTATCTTAAAATACTAAGTGATGCTAGGGATCAGGATAGCAAGGCAAACATGTTTAGAGTAAACCTTAAAGCGGTGTTCTATATAGTTGTGGCTAGTACACAAAGAACAGTCAATCAGACACAAAACTCAGCACTAAATGATTCATAGAGGTAGATCTCCATAGAGTTGTAGTAGTATCCAAAGCAAAGGTATGAAGAAACTCTATAACTAACAACATATAGTCACAACAATCAGATTTAGATCAAAATAGGCATGCATTGAAACTCGAAACTAAAACATATTCAGATGCTAGAGGTACATAACTGATTCCATAAGAAAACAAAGAACTAACATAGACGTGCAGACCAGCCTAACACAAACTAAGGACAAAGCAGTAAAATATCTCATGCATCCAACTATCATAGGATGACAATTGAGTATTGAGCATTATCATAATAGTGCAATATCAGGGATTCACAACTAAATCATACTCATATAATTCAAACACATATAGGTATGAAGAAGGAAAGAAAGAAATTTAACATTGCAGAGGTTAAAGCACTAACCAATAGCAAAACTATACGAACAAAAGAATAGTAAAGAGCTTAATAGCAAGAACCCCAGATCTCCGATGCTTCAGAGTTCACAAGAGCTTCGATAAGGGCTCCAAGCAGTGCTTGCACCGAAGGAGGTCGTTTAATGACCTTGGCTTTCAGACAGCCCAGAATTTCACGGAATATTCGAGTGTAACAGAGTGAATGAGTAAGTGAAAGAGGAGAACAATGAGAATAATAGCAGTGATTAGGAGATTCCAAGGTCTGTTCAAGGAATTTTAGGGGAAGGGTTTATATAGTGTAGAAATCAACCAAGTAAACATGAAAAATAAATTATTCAAACACAAATAAGGAAAGATATACTAGAATCAATTAGAATTGGTTTTTTAGGGCGTGAACAAAGGGGTTGAGTAAATCAACAGGGAATAACAACTATCACGCAAATAATACTAAAAATAAAGGAATACAGAAGATTAAACGGAGAATAAGGAAAATATCATACCAAAAATCATTTAGAGTCAGATTTAGGGCGAAATAAAGTAGAAAATAGGGAAACATGGCAGATTAAATAGAAATAAGAAAAAGAATAGTCAAACACGGAAAAGGAAAATTATCAATCAATCAAAAATCAGTAGACGAAAAAAAAGGAAAGTCTCAAACCCACGTTGGGACTGACGACTTGAATCGAACCAATAATGCAAGAATCGTTCAATATAACATGCATATAGATGAAAGATCATCCAGATCTTCACAGAATCAAAGTAAATCGGTCCGTTCTTGAGAAGTAGTTCTTGCCAAAAATAGGGCAAGAACTAAGTAATACCATAAACATTCGTATAATGAAAGAGTATCACAAAATAGGTAAGTAGATCATTGATTGATTCCATGTTTGAATCGGAATCAGAGAAGATTAGGGTTACAGCGACTAGGGTTTAACAGCGAAGAAGAGAGATGAGAGAGTTTAGGGGCGGCGGATTTAGGAAATGGGGATTAGGGTTAGGGTGATGGGATTAATTAAAAGGGGTTGGTTTATTAGGGGTCGTTGATCATGTGAGATCAACGACCAAGATGAGAGAATGGGGTTGGGCGGGTTGTTTAAACGGGTATGGGTAGTGGGTTGCTGGGTATTTTAAACGGGGTATTTTGGTTTTGGGCTTAGGGTAATTTTGCTAAGGTTTGGGTAGATTGGGCTAAGGTCTGGGTAGTATTGGGTCCGAAAAATAGGTAAGAAATTGTGCTATTAATTACATACCCCAAAAAATAAAAAATGAATGCAAATATTATTTATGCACTGAAATGCTTAAAATAATAACTTTGTATTATAAAAATATAAATTTGCTATTTTAACATAAATAATATAGAATAAAGAGCCTTTATGTATGAATATAGGCCATTATTACAAAATCAGATAAATAGGTTAGAAATGCTAATGTAATTATATAAAATGAAATAGAATATTTGAAACATATATTACATGTGCAAAAAATAATAATTTTGGGTAACTAAGTCATCACAAAATAATTTAAAGGAATAATTACTAAATATTTATATAATGTAAATGCAAGAAAATTAATTTAAAGCTCTAAATATTATGAATAATTATAGAAAATGCTTGTATAGGTTTTTAAACTAAATATTGACGCAAATATGCTATTTTGAAAGTGTATATGTATTTTGGCAATACGAGGGCAAAATTGGGTATCAACAGTATATATATTTTTGGTTTGTCAACTGTAGTAGTTATGACGGCCTCGTCGGCCTAGCTTGGTATTGATGTTTAGTCAGAGCTATTTTCCATTCAGTTTTATATTTTGTTTCACAATTTATCTTGCAATGTGGCCCTATGGCAAAAGTATGATATTGTATGTTCAGAGTCCCTTAGTCTTAAGTTGGTACACCAGGTTAAGTGAGGCGTCGGATGCCGGTCTCGCCTCCCCAGGTTTGGGGCGTAACAAACTTGGTATCATAGTAGTTCTATCCTAGGGAGTCCACAAGCCATGTCTAGTAGGGTCTTGATTATAGATGTGTTGTGCACCATATTATATAAGCAGGGAACTACATGGCATTTAGGAGTTGGTTACCCTTCTTTCAAATATAAATCGTGATGTAGAACAGATTTATAGAAAATGTGAGTTAAACTTGCGTATTGATGTTTGCATACATAAATGATGGTAACTAGGAAGACTACGGCTAGTCAGAGGAGAGATACAACAATGGGTGAGGGGCGCAACGAGGTGCCCCTAATATATGGGGCCCAGTCTGAGGCCTAGGGAGAGACCCCTACTCAGCCATTACCAGCTCCTCCACCACCTAAGGAAATTTATACGGATATTTCACATCTAGTTCCCCCTCTAATTCGATCATATTTGGACTTGAGGAGTGCGGTGCATTTGTTGACACAGTTGGTAGCTACCTAACAACATGCTAGGGCATCTGCTAGTACAAGATCTTCTGAGGGGTATGTGAGTCCAAGAGTCTGAGAGGATCCACAGGTTTATAGCAGGGGTGTCCGCAGAGTTTACCGAGGCATGTTCCACCGCTACATTGCAAGATAGTATGGATATCTCTCGGATTTAGGCATTCGCCCAAAATATAGAAAGGGGCAGGCGTCGGCAGCAGGGTATCGAAAGGAGTGAGCAAGTGTAGTGTGAGAGGATGAGATTTGCCATGTATCAGGAGCAGTCTCAGGGTAGTTATATGACCCAGTATTTCAGAAGGCCACCTACCCCTCCACCATCTTAGTTACAGGGTTATAGGTTTGACATATATGCTCAGTCAAGACCATGTGAGAGCTCACGTGCGTCGGGTTTGCAGTGACAACAAGGTTCAGGTTAGACATGGTCATTTCCATTGTGGTGTGACATCTGTGGCAGAGGAAACCTAGGCTAATGCCGAGCAAGTTCCGATGCTTGTTATATATGTGGGATTTCGGGGCATATGATACGAGACTGCCCAAATAGAGATTTTATGGGTATGGCACAACCAATGAGTTTAACAACAGGATTATCTATGTCCGTACATTCTTCAGGGAATGTGTCTTAGTCTTTGGCTGGTAAAGGTCAAGGTAGAGATTGAGGTTCCAGTTAAGGTGGTAATTAGAACCGTATATACGCTTTAGCACTTCCGTAGGACTAGGAGTCTTCACCAGACGTTATGACATGTTTATCGACAATTTCCTCTCACGATGCTTATGCCTTGATAGATCGAGGATCTACTTTATCATATATTACCCCATTTGTCGTGGAAGTTTGGTATAGTGCTTGAAATACTAAGTGTTCCTTTTGTGGTATCTACACTGGTCGGAGAACCGATTATTACTAGACAGGTTTACCAAGGTTGTACGGTGACGGTTTATACTCTTCATACCTTAGCCATGTTGATACCCGATTTTTCACTCATATTGTTTCAACCTTGAAAGTAGTACATATGCATCATCATTTCATTTACAAGCATACACTAGTATTTTCATAATTTTCCATGATTTTTATAGACTTTAAACCAATTTATTTCTGCATTTTTATTGTATAAATATCCAACAATTATCCTCCAAATTATTTTATGATGATTTAATCATCTAAACTTATCATTTACACCAATATGAGGTTTAAATATTTTCAGGGCATTTCTTATAATTACATTTGTATTTTTTCTAGGGCCAAATTGTACATTTTCCAATAATAGCCCATATGCATGTATAATTACATTATTTATGCATAAAATAACTTTTTATATTTTTATAATATTAAATAATAATGTTTAATCATTTACATGCACAAATGATAATTTTGATATTTATTAATAACTTTTATAAATTGTTTATTTATTAAACATTGGGTATTTAAAATCTAGCCCTAAATTCCTTTTAATTTTAGACCTAACTATCCAATCCCGCCCAATAACCCTTGAGCCCAAACCAATTAACCCAACCCCATACCCGGTCGCGACCCGTTTCACTAACCCGACCCAGAACCCAGAACCCGTTTCTGAACTTTCTGTGATGACATGTAGCATGTTTGATCTTGTATGCTTCTACCATGTCTTGACTTCCCAATAGTGGCCTTAATTTGTTCTCATTCTGTTAAGTTCTGTTGCCAATTGATATGATCCGTTCTTGGGACACTAGCATCTACACTTAGCATAATCTGAATCTTTGTTTTTCTAATTATGAATCTATGCACATCAATCTTGCAAACCTGTCTTGTTAGTATATTATGTGTTGAACTTGTTTTTCTGATACTTTGTTAAGTCTGTTCTCAAAACCTAAGCATGTTTCTATGTGCTCAATTTGAATCTGCTTGTATCCCTCAGTGTTGTCCCTTAACCTTAGTCTATTCCTTTACTGCCTGGTCTATTTTGAGTTCTTATTCTTAGCCGGCTGAAAACTAAGGCTACTTAGGTTCTATCATTTGACCTCCCTAGTGTAAGCACTTCTCGGGGTCCAATTGAGACCCTTGTGAACTCTGACACACTAGGATTTGGTCCTTAGTCTTTCTCTGAATTTCCCCGATCAACCTCCCTAGTGTGAGCACTGCCCTGGGTTCTTGAAACCCTTGGGAACTCTGACACACTAGGGCCATGGTTCTAATGCTCAACTCTGCCTTGTGCCCACTGGGTGAATCACTTGATTCTTGGCTGCCTTATGCCCATGAGGATGTAATTTTGGGTTGTTATGAACTATGAGAATGAAGGACTGGCCTGGCCAGGTGTATCTTTGAGCCTATTGTAGGCTCCCTATAGCTATTCTACTTTGTAATTCATTCTATTGACTATGGGCTTGTAATAATTCTTGTAATAACATTTGGGGTATTAGTAAAATTGGGAAAGGGATTTTTATTTTATATTTTCAATAAATGGGGTAGGAATCCTGCCTATTGGTTCAATAATATGTGTTTAGTTATCGTGTGTTAGAAATCATGCCTATAGGTATCCTATTATGTTCAGTCATTATATGTTAGCAATCCTGCCTATGCTTTCAATACTTGGTTCAATTGTGTTCTATTTCTGCTTATTAGAAACCATGCCTATAGGAAATTACACACTTCACTTAACCTGCCAAATACCAACACATTATTGAAAAGCATGACCGTTTGACTAAATATTTTACCTGCTCTTATGCCTATTTCTATCCGATTATTAGATATCATGCCTATAGGGAATGAATGCTAATAACAGTCATTTCAATCCGCACCACGCTCAATAGATATCATGCTTGTAGGATTTTAATTACATAAAATCGCTATTGCATCATACTGTCCATCTAGAAAGCATGCCTATAGGAGCTAACATATGAGAATCAGTTCCAATCACTAGTCTCTAGAAATCATGCCTATAGGACATCACCACTCGCTCTTCAAACGCTGTTATCCATGCGATTATTAGGAGGCATAAGTAATTTTGAGCATTTCCAATAAGTTTTATTGACCCTACTGCGTGAATCACCTAGAGATCATGTCTATATATTTAATAACCTACAACCTGTAGTCTCAATAATCAGCATGTAATACCAAATGCTCCTAAACTACATAGTCGCTTAGAAATCATGTCTATAGGTTTCATGACCCCCGTAATCTGCAAATAAGTTAACTTGGGACAGCAACACCACATATACGATATTGAATTCGGCATTACCTAGAATCCATGCATATAGCACTCTAAGTCTCAAATTCTAAAACTATCTATTGCCCACGTGCATTTGTTTGTTTGTGTGTGGAGGCTAACTTGAGCCCTTAATTGCCTTTACATGAGGAACCTAAGCTAAAGTCTAGAACCCCCCTGAAATAGAGGTCCAAATGCCTCATGGGCCATAGGCATGGGACGGGTAGTGCACACATAGAGTACGACTTAGAATTGACTAGTGCGCTTTAGGTAAACAACTTAAAAATAGTAATCGGATAGCAAGAGATGATAGTCTGTATCCGCTAAATAATATGAGTAACACCCCATCTTGAGGGAGTTATGAAGTATTATATATGTTGCACGGGGTGATGCTTTAGGATAAAATATTTAGGACCCCTCACCTTTGTTAAAGTCAATCATTTTATTTGTCCAAATTGTTTCCATTCCCTTAGACTAATTCATATAATTCGAGTTCGGCTAGGACCCACCATTGTGGACCTCGAGGAGTGCCTAACACCTTATCCTCAAGGTAATTTGAGCCCTTACCCGATCTTTGATGAGGCAACTGGTTAATCTAGAGTTATCTGCAAAATAGGTGCCCTAACGCACCTTAATCCATTAGGTGGTGACTCTTCTCTTTTAACACTTCTCCCATTTAAAAGAGTTGTCACGACGTCGAGGCCCACTTTTCACGAGGAAAAATGGGGGACGACAACATGGCGACTCTGCTGGGGATATATTTAGGCTCTTACCATTACGAACTTGGTCTATATGAATTAGTCTCTCTCGATAAGTGTGACTTTATTATTTTGCTGATACTTGTACATCCCATTCCCATTCTCCCTTTTATTGCTACATGCACACCCCCTTCCCTATTTCCTCTTTTATATGAACTTACATGCAACTCTTTGCTTAATCTGGTTACAATATGCATTCCACTGGCTCCAACTTTTAAATTTTGTTATACAATGACTTTCCCAATCCTAACCCTTTTGTTGCTTCATTACAATTCTTATTTGTGTTAAAACTATTCGATCAGCGGTGTAATCGACGGTTCCGTGCCTTTCCCTCTCAAGTTGTCCACTTGAGGGTACCAGTCTAGACTCTCGTAGAAACCACACTCTGATGTTAACTGTGCATGCATCATGTCTAAACCTAGTATGGGTTAGAACGCTGTCCACGTAATAACTCTCTAAGGCAAGCCTTGTCCAAAGCCCGCTGGGATTTCCTTAAAATTCCAATGGGTACTATCATGATATGTGAATTATTTGGAGATAACGTGCCGATATGCTAATCATTAATATGTAAATAGTCGAATCCGGAGGGGGAAAGGGATAACTTTATTTGTTTTGCAGAAATTCAGCATGGTTCAAAGTATCCGACCTTTGTTGCTAGATTGGTGGGAAAATCTCTCGCCAAACGACAAAAACCATGTTAAAAGAGTTCTTGGAAATTTACCTTCTTTGTTGGACATTCAGCCAAAAAACATACTGATCGAGGCCACTAGTATGTTCTGGGATGAGAAGAAGGTCGTCTTCCGTTTTGGTGATATATAAATGACCCCCCTTCTAGAGGAAATATGAGGCTTTGCTGGGCTTCCTTGGGACAGCCCTAGTCTATTGGTACCAGAAAACCGTACTTCTCGAGGTTTCCTAAAAATGATGGGTTTCAGGTAAAATAATGAGTTAGTCTGTCTGAAGAAATATTACATACCATTTGACTTCCTTTACGAGCGTTATGGGCATAGCAAGTCCTAGCGTCTTTATCATGATGAATTTGCTACCACCTCTTTGGGTTGGACTCATCGCTAGGTGTTTGTGTTCATTATCTATTTTCTGGGGATGCTGGTATTCCCAATACAAGGAGAAAGGATTCACACTCGCTTAGCTATGGTTACTAAGACCCTAATGCAAGGAATTGAGGGACAGACTTACACCATTGTCCCAATGATCGTAGAGGAGATGTACCGAGCCTTGGACCGTTGCAAGAAAGGATACATGCATATTGAAGGTTGTAATCTGTTACTGCAAATATGGTTGTTGGAACACCTTTAGGGAGGACAATACCGCCAAGCATTCCACGGCGACCATGAAATGACCAAATAGATTTTCACCATCCAAAAAGAATGACTTTTATTCCGGATAGGTTTGCACAACCAGGAAACGTTGTGGGTTGGGTACACTTCTTTAGCAATTTGACTGACGACAAGGTCCATTGGATATTCGAGTGGTTCCCTACTAGCGAATTCATCATCAGGTCAAGAGATGTTCGTCATCCACTGTTAATAGGATTAAGGGGTATCTATCTTTATGCTCCTATTAGAGTCATGAGGAAAGCTAGGAGAAAACAGGTTATACCACGGGTTTCCAAAATGGTTTATTACAAAGCGAATTTCCAAGGGAATGCCATTCCATTCAAGTTCGAGACACAGCACATGTGTCATCAAACGATTATTGAGGAGAAAGATACCATCGAGCTAGACAGGTATCATGCCGGCCATGTGTACTTCTACCCATCATGGTTGATCGATGACATAGGAGGAGAGGTCAAGCCAGGGGTTGATCTGAGAAATAGGGTCGTAGACGACGCTGCTGAAGCACAAGTCAAATACAGGAGGTTACGCAAAAGGGTCTTTGAATCTGAGTCCAGGCATTTGGAACAGCATAAAGTAGACGTGGAAGCAATCAATGAATGGAGGGGAATCGCCACTAAATCAACAGATTTGATGGAACTTGAGGGGAAGATGAGGAAAAGGGTCTCGGATTGTCAGAACGCAGAGGGCATTGAAGGAGGACATCTAGCAAGGGCGTATCTGCTATTAGACATACACGACCTGGGAAATCCGATTGACGGAGCAAAGAAGGCCAAGCTTGGAGAAGGTCCCTCTGGGACCAAGTAGATTAGGAATGATGTTTTCTAGATTCGTTTTAGAATTTGATTGTAATAAGTCAAATGCCACTAGTGACTCTTTCTCCAAAGCTATATGTCGCTAGGCCTACCTCGGTCACGATAAGGTCCCCAAATTAGGACACGAATTTCGTAATACTTGTTTAAATATCATAAATATTCTTTTAATACTTTTTACTGACTTGTTTACCTTTTGGTTTTCCTCTTTTCTTTGTTTATTCCCATCCTTAAGGTTAGTTTGTGCATACTGGCATCATCGGCACATCATACCAGATCTAGAGGTCCTCCACCTCCTCCTCATCCAAGTGATCCTAAAAACAAAGGAAAGTTTAAGATGGATGATTTGAGAGGTATTAGTAAAGAAAACACTACACATACAGAAAATGTTGAGACTTCGGATGGTCGGAGTACTCCGACACAGAACGACTTAGTTTTACGATTAGATCAAAAGCTACTGGAGCTATAAGGGGAACTTGAGTAGGTGCACTTTAGAACATATAGTGACAAGCTTGTAGGAGTGGGTAGGAATGAAAGAATCCGCATGAAGCTGTTCATGAGAAGCCTCACTGGAGATGCTATGTCCTGGTACATCAGTCAGAACCCAAATAAATGGGTTAATTAGGTAAGCATGGCATCAGATTTTATGGATCGGTTTAGGTTTAATACAAACAATGCACCAGACGTTTTCTACATTCAAAATCTTAAGAAGAAGCCAACAGAAACTTTCCGCGAGTATGCTACTCGGTGGAGGTCTGAAACTGCAAAAGTAAGGCCAGTGCTGGAAGAAGTACAGATGAATAAGTTTTTCGTCAGAGCTCAGGATCCACAATACTACGAAAGATTGATGGTTATTGAGAACCATAAATTTTTTGATATCATCAAGTTGGGAGAAAGAATAGAAGAAATGATCAGAAGCGGAATGGTGACAAATTGTGAAGCACTCTAAGCCACAAATAGGTCCCTGCAGTCAGGAGGTATCTCCAGGAAGAAGTAAGTAGGGGTCGTGATGGTAGCCCAAGGTCTGAAATCTCCTCTTACATACCAAATACCTCTACCCACATATCAGCCTTCACCTCCTAGATACCAACAATCTGCCACCACTTACCATACCTATAATACTCAACTTGCATACTACCACTCGCCACCTGCCCGCCAAAACTACCAAACACCTAGACCACATTTTGACGGTAGACCACCCAAATAATGCACCCCAATTGCTCAACCTATAGACCAACTATACGAGAGACTGAAGGTTGCCGGTTATATCACTCCCATTCCCGCTGTCGCCATGGAAAATTTCTCTCAATGGGTCAATCCAAATAAGATATGTGCCTATCACTCAGGCTTGAAAGGTCATACTATTGATGAGTGTCGTACTTTAAAGGATAAGATTCAGACACTAATTGGCACCAAAGTCATACAGGCAAAGGAGGCTGCACCCAATGTCCGTAACAATCCTCTCCCGGATCACAGGGGCGAAGGGGTAAACATGATAGAGACCGATGAAGAATGGGACTCAGAGGGGTCAATTGGACTCATTCGAGAAGGGGATATTCTACAGACATCTCCACCTATCGTGATACAAACTCAGGCACCAACTGAAGTTGAGGTAGCTACACCAACTCCATTTGAGGTTGAAGTAACAACACCCTTCACCATGATGGTAGCACCTAAACCGTCTTATAAGTCTAATGTTATACCATGGGATTATGTTGCGGAATCAAGAAGAAAAGTAAAGGGAAAAATGGAATAAACTGGTGCAGTACAAGGTATGACCAGAACTGGAAGGGTTTACATGCCTGACTATTTGGGAGGAACAAGAAAAAAGCCGTTTCCAGGCAGCCCATCATTGAAATCGGGCCAGATGATCTTTGGAGAAAGGTGAAAGCAAGGGAGTATTCTGTGGTTGATCATTTGAACAAAACCCCTGCTCAAATATCCATTCTATCACTACTGCTGAATTCTAAGGCACACAGGAATATATTGATGAAAGTGTTGAACGAGGCTTATGTACCCAACAACATTACCAGTGGAGAGATAGCCAAGATAGTAGGACACATGTTGGAAAGCCACAAGATCACTTTTCATGAAGACGGGCTACCACCAGAAGGACTAAGTCATAACAGGGCACTGCATATCACAGTGAAGTTTGAGGATAAGTTCATTGCCAGAGTTCTGATATATTGGGGTTCGAGTCTTAACATATATCCACTAACTACTCTGAAAAGATTGGGTAAAGGCCTACACGATATACGAGCATGAAGTATGAATATGAAAGCATTTGACGGGTCTCAAAGAGCCACAATTGGGGAAACCAACCTCAGCCTACAGATGGGACCAACCTGATTTGATGTTGAGTTTCAATATTTAGATATATCAGCTACCTACAACATATTATTGGGTCGACCTTGGATACATGCCTCTGGGGCCATAGCTTCTACTTTACATCAGGTCATGAAGTTGTAGTGGAACCATCAGGAAGTAATCATCCATGGGGATAGAAGTAATGTCATTTACACCAATCAAATTATTCCGGTCATCGAGAATATAAGGAAGTTGGGTGGAGAAACCTACCATATCATCGAGCGCGTCAACGCAATTGAAAAGGACAAATGGTAGAGTAGTAAGATAGAGGGCATATTGGTATGGACAACGTATGAGCATGGCAAAGGTCTCGGTAAGAATCTCCAGGGGATCACCAGACCAATACAGCTAAAGCATCACGGCACAACCTTTTGGGCTTGGGTATGAATGCACCTGGCATGAGTATCAGAATTAGTCGCAACCATGGTGTGGTCCTTATTACTCTCAAGAGAAACCAATACCACATTTGAGCCAGTTATTTCATCAAGCTGACATGATGTGGGAATCCGAAGAAGATGAAGTTCTAGGCGGTATAAGGAATCTGTTTCTGGATGATGAAGACATGTATTGCAGTGCGGTAGTTGAGAAGGAGGAGGAAGGCCTCATTATTCAAACCGTGGAGAAGGGAGCTGTTCTCAAGAACTGGACTGCTACACCATCAAGGGCCCATCGAGTTCCTGGGTAACCTGGGAATTAGCATCATTTATTTTAAAAGCAATATTTATGAGCATTTAAGACATTTTCAGTATCTTGTTTTAAGCATGTTTTGTTTTGAAATAATTGCTCGGGTCATTGAGCCGTACCTGTTTGACATTTTCAAGATTTATCAAAATGCATTGTCGTTTTTAGTATTTATTATTATTCTTTACATTTGTTTCTCTACAACATTATTATTACCTATCTCGATAAACTTACGACTGTGACATATAATGAGATAACGCAACATAAGGATAATTATTCAGAGGTTCTGGAAGAGGATATAATGACTGAGGAAATTGTCACAAAAGTGGAAAACTTTGAATACAAGCCTAAGTCCAATTTGGATGAGACTGAAATAGTTAATCTAGGAGACTCCGAAACAATCAAGGAAACACGTGTAAGCATTCACCTGTCACCATCAGAGAAAGAAGAATGCACCCGTTTCTTTAAGGAATATGAGGATATATTTGCATGGTCCTATGATGATATGACCGGGTTGAGCATGTCCATAGTGGCTCATAAACTACCCACCAACCCAATGTGTCCGCCGGTAAAGCAGAAGCTCCAAAAGTTCAAGCCAGACATGAGTTTGAAAATCAAAGAAGAAGTCACCAAGCAAATTAAAGCTAAGGTTCTCAGAGTGGTTGAATATCCAACTTGGTTGGCTAACATCATGCCAGTTCCGAAGAAGGATGGGAAAGACAGAATATGCGTCGATTATCGGGACTTAAATAGAGCGAGTCCCAAAGATGATTTCCCGTTCCCAATATACACATACAGATCGACAATTGTGCTAAGCATGAACTCCAATCCTTAGTGTATTGCTTTGTGGGATATCATCAGATCTGGATGGATGAAGAGGATGCCGAAAAGACAGCCTTTATCACACCATAGGGGGTGTACTGCTATAAAATGATGATGTTTGGTCTGAAGAATACTGGGGCCACTTATATGAGGGCCATGACAACTATTTTCCACGGCATGATACACAATGAGATAAAATGATTATAGACGACACTGCTAAAGCACAAGTCAAATACAGGAGGTTGCGCAAAAGGGTCTGTGAATCTACGTTCAGGCATTTGGAACATCATAAAGTGGACATAGAAGCAATCAATGAATGGAGGGGAATCGCTACTAAATCAACAGATTTGATGGAACTTAAGGGGAATATGAGGAAAAGGGTCTCGAATTGTCAGAACGCATAGGGAATTGAAGGAGGACATCTAGCAAGGGCGTATCTGCTGTTGGACATGCGCCACTTGGGGAATCTGATTGACAGGGCTAAGAAGGCCAAGCTTGGAGAAGGTCCCTCTGCGACCAAGTAGATTAAGAATGATGTTTTCTAGATTCCTTTTAGAATTTGATTGTAATAAGGTAAATGCCACTAGTGACTCTTTATAATTATTGTCGTTTTAGTAGAGATTCAATCTATTTATCATATTAATAAAATGATGCAGTTATCAGGCATTGAGTTTTCTCAAAAGCTATATATTGCTAGGTCAACCTTGGGCACGATGAGGTCCCCAAATTAAGACGCGAATTCCACAATACGTGTTTAAATATCGTAAATATCCTTTTAATACTCTTTACTGACTTGTTTACCTTTTGTTTTTCCTCTCTTCTTTGTTTATTCCCATCCCCAAGGTTGGTTTATGCATACTGGAATCATCGGCATATCATACCAGATCTAGCGGTCTTTCATCTCTTCCTCCTCCAAGTGATCCTAAGAACAAAGGAAAGTTTAAGATGGATGATTTGAGCGGTATCAGGAAAGACAACGCTACACATGCAGAGAATGTTGAGACTTCGGATGGTCGGAGTACTCCGGCACAGAACGACTTGGTTTTATGATTAGAGCAAAAGATACTGGAGCTATAAGGGGAACTTAAGCAGGTTCGTAACTTGGCAAACCTTTCCCTTACCCTGAATGTTCAAGACATCAACCAACAAAATGCCCAAAACTCAACACTTCCTCAAACAATACAAACCGAGCACCCACAAAATCCTCCCGCACCTCATCAATATGTCACGCCTCCCCAAAATCCTAATCCTTTACCTGCACCAACTCCTCCATAGCATCATCATCATCCAACCCAGTAACCACAAACTACCACATACCACACTCCTCATAATGCACCACAGCCTACTCCTGACCCGCAAAACTCAACCAATGACCACCAGTACGCCCAGATTTCTGGAGTCCCCCAAAGGAATCCCATATATGTGGAAACCTTACCCCCACACCCCACAACAGACCCTATACATACCCGAATCCACTGAGAAGGACCTGCTCATCAAGAACATGGCAGAGGAACTCAAGAAACTTACCGGTAGGGTTTCAAATGTCTAAGGGAGGCAAAGGCGTTGTGGGTTTGAATTATAAGGATTTGTGTATTCAGCCAGATATAGAACCGCCAAAGGGTTACAAACTTCCTAAGTTTGAAATGTTCGATGAAATTGGTGATCCGAAGGTGCACTTGAGAACATATAGTGACAAGCTTGTAGGAGTGGGTAGGGATGAAAGAATCTGTATGAAGCTGTTCATGGGAAGCCTCACTGGAGACGCCCTATCCTGGTACATCAGTCAGAACCCAAAGAAATGGGTTAATTGGGTAAGCATGGCATCAGATTTTATGGATCGGTTCAGGTTTAACACAAAAAATGCACCAAATGTTTTCTACATACAAAATCTTAAGAAGAAGCCAACAGAAACTTTCCGCGAGTATGCTATGCGGTTGAGGTTAGAAGCTGCAAAAGTAAGGCCAGTGCTGGAAGAAGTATAGATTAATAAGTTCTTCGTCAGAGCTCAGGATCCGCAATACTACGAAAGATTGATGGTTATTGAGAAACATAAATTTTCTGATATCATCAATTTGGGAGAAAGAATAGAAGAAGGGATCAGAAGTGGAATGGTGACAAATTTTGAAGCACTCCAAGCCACAAATAAGGCCCTGCAGTCAGGAGGTATCTCCAGGAAGAAGGAAGTAGGGGCCGTGATGGTAGCCCAAGGTCCGAATTCTCCTCTTACATACCAAACACCTCCACCCACATATCAGCCTTCACCTCCAAGACACCAACAACTTGCCACTACTTACCATACCTATAACACCCAACCTGCATACTACCACTCACCATCAGCCTGCCAAAACTACCAAACACCTTGAACAAATTTCGACCGCAGACCACCCAGACAATATACCCCAATTGCTGAACCTATAGACCAACTGTACAAGAGATTGAAGGTTATATGTTATATCACTCTCATTCCCGCTATCGCCATGGACAATTCCTCTCAATGGGTCAATCCAAATAAGATATGCGCCTATCACTCAGGCATGAAAGGTCATATTATTGATGAGTGTCGTATTTTAAAGGATAAGATTCAGACATTAATTGATACCAAAGTCATACAGGCAAAGGAGGATGCACCCAATGTCCGTAACAATCCTCTCCCGAATCACAGAGGCGGAGGGGTAAACATGATAGAGGCCGATGAAGAATGGGACTCAGAGGGGTCAATTGGACTCATTCAAGAAGGGGATAATCCTGAGACATCTCCACTTATCGTGATACAAACTCAGGCACCAATTGAAGTTGAGGTAGCTACACCAACTCCATTTGAGGTAGAAGTAACAACACCCTTCACCGTGATGGTAGCACCTACACCGTCTTATAAGTCTAATGTTATACCATGGGATTATGTTGCGGAAGCAAGAAAGGGAAAGGGGAAAATGGATGAAACTGGTGCAACACAAGGTATGACCAGAATTGGTATGGGTTACAGGCCTGAGCATTTGGGGGCAACAATTAAAGAAGTCCTTTCTAGGCAGCCCATCATTGAAACTGGCCCGGATGATCTTTGGACTTTGGAGAAAGGTGCAAGCAAGGAAGTATTCTGTTATTGATCATTTGAACAAAACCCCTGATCAGATATCCATTCTCTCACTACGACTGAATTCTGAGGCACACAGGAATGCGTTGATGAAAGTACTGAACGAGGCTTATATACCCAACAACATTACCAGTGAAGAGATGGCAAATATGATAGGACAAGTGTTAGAAAGACACAAGATCACTTTTCATGAAGACGAGCTACCACAGAAGGACTAAGTCACAACAGGGCACTGCATATCACAATGTAGTTTGAGGATAAGTTCATTGCGATAGTCCTGATAGATGGGGGTTCGAGTCTTAACATATGTCCACTAACTACTCTGAAAAGATTGGGTAAAGGCCTGCACGAGATACGAGCAGGAAGTATGAATGTGAAAGCATTTAACGGGTCTCAAAGAGCCACAATTAGGGAAACCAACCTCAGTCTACAGATGGGCCCAACCTAGTTTGGTGTTGAGTTTCAAGTGTTAGACATATCTGCTACCTCCAACATATTGTTAGGACGACCTTGGATACATGTCGCTAGGGCCGTAGATTCTACTCTATATCAGGTCATGAAGTTTGAGTGGAACCATCAGGAAGTGATCATCCATGGGGACGAAAGTAATCCCATTTACAGTAGTCAAACTGTTCCGGTCATCGAGAATAGAAGGAAGTTTGGTGGAGAAACCTACCATCGCATCGAGTGCGTCAACGCAATTTAAAAGGACAAATGGTGGAGCAGTAAGATAGAGGGCATATTGGCATGGATAGGGTATGAGCCTGGAAAAGGTCTCGGTAAGAATCTCCAAGGGATCACCAAACCAATATAGCTAAAGCGTCACGGCACAACTTTTGGGCTTGGGTATGAATGCACTTGGCACGAGTATCAGAATTGGTCGCCACCATGGCGTGGTCCTTATTACCCTCTAGTGCAACCAGTACCACATTTGAGGCAGTCATTTCATCAAGCTGACATGATGTGGGAATCTGAAGAAGATGAAGTTCTAGCCGGTATAAGGAATTTGTTTCTGGATGATGAAGACATGAATTGCAGTGCGGTAGTTGAGGAGGAGGAGGAGGAATGCCTCATTATTCAAACCATGGAGAAGGGAGTTGTTCTCAAGAACTGGACTGCTACACCATCAAGGGCCCATCGAGTTCCTGGGTAGGCTTGCAATTAGCATCATTTATTTTAAAAGCAATTTTTATGTGCATTTAAGACATTTTCAGTATCTTGTTTTAAGCATGTTTTGTTTTGAAATAATTGCTCGGGTTATCGAGCCATACATGTTTGACGTTTTCAAGATTTATCTAAATGCATTGTCATTTTTAGTATTTATTATTATTCTTTACGTTTTTTTCTCTACAACATTACTATTACCTATCCCGATGAACTTATGATTGTGACATGTAATGAGACAACGCAACATAAGGATAATGATTCAGAGGATGTGGAAGAGGATATAATGCCCGAGGAAATTGTCAGAGAAGTGAAAAACTTTGAAAACAAGCCTAAGTCCAATTTGGATGAGACTGAAACAGTTAATCTAGGAGACTCCAAAACAATCAAGGAAACACGTGTAAGCATTCACCCGTCACCATCAGAGAAAGAAGAATACACTCGTTTCTTGAAGGAATATGAGGATATCTTTGCATGATCCTATGATGATATGACCGGTTTGAGCATGTCCATAGTGGCTGATAAACTACCTACCAACCTAATGTGTCCGCCGGTAAAGTAGAAGCTCAGAAAGTTCAAGCCAGACATGAGTCTGAAAATCAAAGAAGAAGTCACCAAGTAGATTAAAGCTAAGGTTCTCAGAGTGGTTGAATATCTAACTTGGTTGGGTAACATCGTGCCAGTTCCGAGGAAGGATGGGAAAGTCAGAATATGCATCGATTATCGGGACTTAAAAAGAGCGAGTCCCAAAGATGATTTCCCGTTGCCCAATATACACATGCTGATCGAAAACTATGCCAAGCATGAACTCCAATCCTTTGTGGATTGCTTTGCATCAGATCTAGATGGATGAAGAGGATGCCGAAAAGACAATTTTTATCACACCATCGGGGGTGTACTGCTATAGAATGATGATGTTTGGTCTGAAGAATGTTGGGGCCACTTATATGAGGACCATGACAACTATTTTCCATGATATGATACACAAGGAGATAGATGTATATGTAGATGATGTCATCATCAAATTCAAGAAAAGTACAGAGCTCATAGCAGACT
Organism: Nicotiana otophora; assembly: GCA_000715115.1. Taxonomy (NCBI): domain Eukaryota; kingdom Viridiplantae; phylum Streptophyta; class Magnoliopsida; order Solanales; family Solanaceae; genus Nicotiana; species Nicotiana otophora. The sequence continues at coordinate 18,797 of AWOL01S0092922.1, read as the reverse complement.
TGAGGAAATTCTTTGATCGGCTTTGGAGGTACAATTTGAAATTGAATCACACAAAATGTGCCTTTGGGGTCCCCGCAGAAAATTTATTACGATTCATCGTCAGCCGTCGAGGAATTGAGCTACACACATCAAAGGTCGAGTCTATTCAGGATTTTCCACCTCCAAAGAACAATAAAGACGTGATGAGCTTCTTGGGACGTCTTAATTATATCAGCCGCTTCATAGCACAATCAACCGTGATCTGTGAGCCGACTTTCAAAATGTTAAAGAAGGATGCCGCAACCAATTGGACTAAAGACTGCCAGAACGCTTTTGACAGAATCAAAGAATATTTGTCCACACCACCAGTTCTGGTCCCATTAGAACCTGACAGACCACTGCTACTCTATCTCTCCGTATTAGATGGGGCTTTCGGTTGTGTCTTGAGAAAACACGACGAGACGGGAATGAAAGAACAAGTCATATACTATTTGAGTAAGAAGTTCACACCCTACGAAGCACGGTATTCTTTGCTGGAACGCACCTGATGTGCTTTGACTTGGATAGCCCAGAAACTAAGGCACTACTTTTGTGCCTATACCACATATCTCATATCAAGGATGGATCCTCTGAAGTACATCTTCCAGAAACTCATGCCTACAGGGAAGCTGGCAAAATGACAGATATTGTTGAGTGAATTCGACATCATCTATGTTACTCAGAAGGCGGTTAAGGGACAAGCATTAGCGGATCATCTTGTGGAAAATCTTGTAGGAGGAGAATATGGACCACTAAAAACGTATTTTCCTAATGAAGAAGTATCATTCGTAGGAGAAGATATCGCTGAAGCCTACAATGGGTGGAGAATGTTTTTCGATGGAGCCGCAAGCTTCAAAGGAGTGGGTATTGGAGCCATTTTGGTGTCAAAAACAGGTCAACATTCGTACGAGGCTTGCATATTGGGGCTCAATTTGGCCGTTGACATGAATATCCAGAAATTACTAGTAATTAGTGATTCAAATCTTCTCGTACATCAGGTGCAGGGAGAATGGGCTACAAAGAATACCAAGATATTACCATATCTATATCATGTGCAAGAGATGATGATGAGGATCATGAAGATAAAGTTTAGACATGTCCCGAGAATCCAGAATGAGTTCGCAGATGCATTGGCCAATTTGTCCTCCATGATACAGCATCTGGACAAGAATTTCATCGACCGAATTCCGATAAGGATTCATAATCAGTCGGCTTACCGTGCTCATGTTGAAGAAGAAACAGATGGAAATCCATGGTTCCAAGATATCAAGGAATACTTGGCAAAAGGATAGTACCCGGAGCATGCAAATAATACTAAAAACGCACCCTCCGAAGATTGTCCAACCATTTCTTCCAAAGTGGAGGAATTATGTACAGAGGAACTCCAGACTTAGGATTGTTACAGTGTGTTGACGCCAAGGTAGCTTCCAAACTGCTCGAAGAGATACATTCTGGAACTTGCGGACCACACATGAATGGATTTATTTTAGCCAAGAAGATACCGAGGGCAGGTTAGTTTTGGATGACTATGAAAATAGACAGCACCAGGTATGTCTAGAAATGTCATCAGTGCCAAATACACAAAAATATGATACGGGTGCCGCCAAATGAAATCAGTGCAATGAGTGCACCTTGGCCTTTTGCCGCTTGAGGAATGGACATAATTGGACCAATCGAGCCCGCCGCTTCAAACGGGCACAGGTTCATTTTAGTGGCCATAGAATACTTCACAAAATGGGTCGAAGTTGCATCCTACAAAGCTGTAACTAAGAAAGGCGTCGCAGATTTTGTCAGAGATCATATGTTTTGCCGATTCGGGGTTCCAGAGTCCATCATCACCGACAATGCCGCCAATAACAATAGTGACCTAATGAAAGCTATGTGCGAAACCTTCAAAATCAAGCACAAGAATTCCACAGCATACAGGCCTCAAATGAATGGAGTTGTGGAGGCCGCAAACAAGAATATCAAGAAAATACTGAGGAAGATGGTAGACAATCACAAGCAATGGAATGAGAGGTTATCATTTGACTTATTGGAGTACCGGACGACAGTCCGCACGTCAACCAGGGAAACTCATTACCTATTGGTCTACGGTACTGAAGCCATCATTATCACCGAGGTAGAAATTTGCTCCCTGAGAATTATACAGGAAGCTGAACTCAGTGATGCAGAGTGGGTAAGAAGTCTCTATGAAAAATTAGCTCTCATTGAAGGGAAAAGAATGAATGCAGTGTTTTCATGGTCAACTTTATCAGAACAGAATATCCAAAGCTTTCAACAAAAGGGTCAAACCTAGACAGTTCGCACCGGGGCAGCTAGTGCTGAAACGAATCTTTCCACATCAGGATGAAGCCAAAGGAAAATTCTCACCCAACTGCCAAGGACCCTATATGGTTCACAGATTACTAAAAGGAGGAGCACTCATATTCGCAGAAATGGATGGAGAGATTTGGCCAAAGCCTATCAACTCAGATGCAGTCAAAAGATACTATGTTTAAAGTTGTTTATATTTATGCAATTGATGTAACTGAACTACGCTTGACCTGCCTCCTCAATTGCATAAGGCTAAGCTTTGCCTTCCCTTTGTATGAGACTCAGCATTGTCTCCATCTTGCATGAGGCTCAGCCCTGCCTCCTCAATTGCATAAGGCTAAGCTCTGCCTTCCCTTTGTATGAGGCTAAGCACTGTCTCTATCTTGCATGAGGCTAAGCCCTGCCTCCTCAATTGCATAAGGCTAAGATCTTCCTTCCCTTTACATGAGACTAAGCATTGTCTCCATCTTGCATGAGGCTAATCCCTGCCTCCTTAACTGCATAAGGCTAAGCTCTGCCTTCCCATTGCATGAGATTAAGCACTACCTCAAATCTTGCATGAGGCTAAGCCCTGCCTCCTTAACTGCATAAGGTTAAGCTCTGCCTTCCTATTGCATGAGACTAAGCACTGTCTCAAATCTTGCATGAGGCTAAGCCCTGCCTCCTTAACTGCATAAGGTTAAGCTCTGCCTTCCTATTGCATGAGACTAAGCACTGTCTCAAATCTTGCATGAGGCTAAGCCCTGCCTCCTTAACTGCATAAGGTTAAGCTCTGCCTTCCTATTGCATGAGACTAAGCACTGTCTCAAATCTTGCATGAGGCTAAGCCCTGCCTCCTTAACTGCATAAGGTTAAGCTCTGCCTTCCTATTGCATGAGACTAAGCACTGTCTCAAATCTTGCATGAGGCTAAGCCCTGCCTCCTCAACTGCATAAGGCTAAGTTATGCCTTCTCATGGCATGAGACTAAGCATTGTCTCCAATCTAGCATGAGGCTAAGCCCTGCCGCCTCAACTGCATAAGGCTAAGCTATGCCTTCTCATGTCATGAGACTAAGCATTGTCTCCAATCTTGCATAAGGCTGAGCCCTACCACCTCAACTACATAAGGCTAAGCTCTGCCTTCCCCCCACACGAGACTAAGCATAATCTCTCCTTGCGTGACCACAAATGTTGCTCTATTCCAAAAACCTTGCATCATTCTCTTCTCTCAGGCCTAAGCTCTGCCCCCGACTCTACACAAGACTAAGCTCTGTCTTGTTTCATCTCAAGCATCATGTATTTGCATCTCATGGGGTGAAACATAGCCTAATTTTCCGAAGGCGTCATAGTCCGAGGGCATCATCCTCATACCAGAAGACACCATGCCATGGCCTGAGGATCTCTCAATATTGCACATCATTATTCAAAGGCATCATAGTTTGGAGGCACCATATTCATATCCCGAGAACATCATTTCATGGCCTGCGAATCCCCTATCTCACAATTCATGGCCCAGGACATCATGGTCTAAGGACATCATCCTCACCATCCGAAGACGATCTCCATAGTCCAAAGGTAATTTGCATCATGCTTAAATTTATGCAATAATCAACATATATATATTGTGCATAAATTGTGTTTTGAGTTTGCAGGTGATCGAAGAAATAACCGTTCTCTTAACTGGAGCAATCTTCGCTCCGGTTTCCATTCAACGTTCATGTCCATCAATTATTTCAAACGTAACCAATCACCATCTGTTACCCATTTCCATCTGATAACCATTAAAATATCCATAACCATTCCCAGATACATTCGTTTACAATCCCGATATCATCCTATCCAAAATATCTTGTCCGTTCTTACAATAACTCTATCGGTTTCTTCCGCCGTTGGATCCAGAACTACACATGGCCTGATTCCTATAAAAACAAGGATATGTAGGCAGCTCAGAAACTAGGGTCCGGCCTATATTTTTCAAAATCACCCTGTTCGGTCAATATTGATCATCATTTCTTTACCCGACAACTCTTTCATCCTTCCCGGGTAAAGAGGGGCAGCTGTTGATACCCGATGTTTTCCTCATATGTTTTCAAATATATATATATACACCTTCAAAATAGCGCATATGCATCATCATTTGATTTACAAGCATACAAAAGTATTTTCATAATTTTTAAAGACTTTAAACCAATTTATTTCTGCATTTTTATTGTATAAATATCCAATAATTATCCTCCAAATTATTTTATGATGATTTAATCATCTAAACTTATCATTTAAACCAATATGAGATTTAAATATTTTCAGGGCATTTCTTATAATTACATTTGCATTTTTTCTAGGACCAAATTGCACATTTTGCAATAATAGCCCATATGTATGTATAATTACATTATTTATGCATAAAATAACTTTTTATATCTTTATAATGTTAAATAATTATTTTTAATCATTTTCATGCACACATGATAATTTTTATATTTATTAATTACTTTTATAAATTATTTATTTATTAAACATTGGGTATTTAAAATCTAGCCCTAAATTCCATTTAATTTCGGACCTAACTAACCAATCCCAACCCAATAACCCTTGATCCCAAACTAATTAATCCAACCCCATACCCGATCATGACCCGTTTCACTAACCCGGCCCAGAACCCCTGACTAATCATGGCCGTTGATCTTTGAGATCAACGACCCATATCACCCCGTCCCTTTTTTAATTACCTAAAGCACCTAACCCTAACCATTCCCCTTCACCCGCCACCCTTGAACTCTCTTAACCTTCCCCCTTCTCTCTGTCCAAACCCTAGCGACTCCCCCTCCCCCCCCAAATTTCTCTCTTAATCCCACCGGACATGGGATTACACAGATGTTTCTTGCCATATTCTACTTCCCCTGGTACTGGAATCTTCTATATACCGCTTTCCTAAACATGGCAAGCCGATTTCATCGGTTTCAAACCAAAGCTGGTTTAGTTCCTTGACCTTTTCCATCTATGTTCGTTCTTGTTCGTTTATGGTATGAGTCTCTTTGTATTTCCGTGATTCCTACTCACCCTAAAATTAAGATTTCAGATTCTTTTAAATCGAACCAAATCCGGTTCGAATCTTTGATTTTAAAAGGTATTTCTGTCTATGTTCATCCTATTCTATGCAGCACGTGATTTTTACCTTTTATTTATTTTTTGCCGATTTGTTTACTTTGCCTAAAATTAGGGTTTGAGATTTGTTCTCTTTTCCTTACGAATTTGATTGCATGTGATCATTCTTTCCTTTATCATATTTGATTGATGATTTTCCTTGTTTGGATGTTAATTTCTACTACTATATAAACCCCTCCTCATTCCCCTTTTGAGACAGACTTGAATCGTGAATGTTTACTAAAAACTGAAGTTATCGCTCTTTGTTCTCTAAATACTCTTGTTCTATATTCTGGTTCCTGGCCGGCTGAAATCCAATGCCAGAAATTTTGGGTTCTTGCTACTGTGTACTTTGTTCTTTCTTATCTCTTCGCTTAACGGCCAAGGCCAGAAATTCTGGGTTCTTGCTACTGTGGACTTTGTTCTTTCTTGTTTTTCGTTTAACTGGTGGGTTGCTAAACTTTTGTCACTTTATTCCTCTTTACCTGTCATTAGCATGTGTTTTCACTTCTGAAGGTTGTTGTTCAATATGTTTCTGGGATGTTCTCGTATGCAATCATGACTGTCTTACTTCAATTCTAGGCCTTTCTAATCTAAAATGCCATTACGCTTGTAGTTTGAGACATGTTTAGACCTGCTTTAAGTTGATTAATTTCTTTTTAAGTCTGCCTAGCCTATGTGTTACTGATGTTTAGAACCTTTGCACTTTATCCATCTCTTTAGTGTTTAAATTTTCTATTAACCCTGATACTTGAACATGCTTTCATATCCCCTTTTATGGATTAGATGACTAAGCATGAAAGTATTCACTAAGTGTTTAGCATAAGTTTGTTTCTAAACTTGATGTGATGACATGTAGCATATTTTATCCTGTATGCTTCTTCCATGTCTTGACTTCCCAATAGTGGCCTTAATTTGTTCTCATTCTGTTAAGTTCTGTTGCCAATTGATATGATCCCTTCTTGGGACACTAGCATCTATACTTAGCATAATCTGAACCTTTTTGTTTTTCTAAATATGAGTCTATGTGCAGCAATCTTGCAAACCTATCTTGTTAGTATATGCATTATGTGTTGAACTTGTTTTTTTGAAACATTGTTAAGTCTGTTCTCAAAACCTAAGCACGTTATATTACCTGTTCTATGTGCTCAATTTGAATCTGCTTGTATCCCTCAATGTTGTGTCTATTCAATTATTCCCTGGTTTCTTTTGAGTTCTTATTCTTAGCCGGATGAAAGCCAAGGCTATTTAGGTTCTATCATCTGACCTCCCTGGTGTAAGCACTGCTCGGGGTCCAATTGAGACCCTTGTGAACTCTGACACACTAGGATTTGGTCCTTTGGCTTTCTCTGAATTTCCTCTATCAACCTACCTAGTGTGAGCACTGCCCTGGGTTCTTAAAACCCTTGGGAACTCTGACACACTAGGGCCATCGTTCTAATGCTAAACTCTGCCCTGTGCCCACTGAGTGAATCACTTGATTCATGGTTGCCTTATGCCCATGAGGATGTAATTTTGGGCTGTTATGAACTTTGAGAATGAAAGACTGGCCTGAGCAGGTGTATCTTTGAGCTAGCTGTAGGCTCCCTATAGATATTCTACTTTGTAATTTATTCTATTCATTCTGGGCATGTAATAATTCTTGTAATAACATTTGTGGTATTAGTGAAATTGGGAAAGAGATTTTTATCTTATATTTTCAATAAATAGGTTAGGAATCCTGCCTATAGGTTCAATAATATGTGTTTAGTTATCGTGTGTTAGAAATCATGCCTATAGGTATCCTATTATGTATAGGCATTATATGTTAGCAATCCTGCCTATGGTTTCAATACTTGGTTCAATTGTGTTTTATTTCTGCTTATTAGAAACCATGCCTATAGGTAATCACACACTTCACTTAACCTGCCTAATACCTGCACATTATTCAAAAGCATGATTGTTTGACTAAATATTTTACATGCTCTTATGCCTATTTCTGTCTGATTATTAGATATCATGCCTATAGGGAATGAATGCTAATAATAGTCCTTTCAATCTGCACCACGCTCAATATACATCATGCCTGTAGGATTTTAATTACTTAAAATCGCTATTGCATCATACTGTCCATCTAGAAAGCATGCCTATAGGAGCTAACATATGAGAATCAGTTCCAATCACTAGTCTCTAAAAAGCATGCCTATAGGACATCACCACTCGCTCTTCAAACGTTGTTATCCATGCGATTATTAAGGGGCAGAAGTAATTTTGAGCATTTCCAATAAGGTTTATTAACCCTACTGCGTGAATCAACTAGAGATCATGTCTATATGTTTAATAACCTACAACCTGTAGTTTCAATAATCAGCGTGTAATACCAAATGCTCCTAAACTGTATAGTAGAAATCATGTCCATAGGTTTCATGACCCCCATAATCTACAAATCAGTTAACTTGGGACAGCAGCACACATATATGATATTGAATTCGGCATCACCAATAATCCATGCATATAGGACTCTAAGTCTCAAATTCTAAAACTTTGTATTGCCCGCATGCATTTGTTTATTTGTGTGTGGAGGCTAACTTGAGCCCTTAATTGCCTTTACCTGAAATCCCAACTTGTTTTTTTGTATATCGCCTAGTTTTATCATTTTTGAGCAACCTAAGTTAAAGTCTAGAACCCCTCTGAAATAGAAGTCCAAATGTCTCCTGGACCATAGGCATGGGACAGGTAGTGCACGTATAGAGTACGACTTAGAATTAACTAGTGCTCTTTAGGTAAACAAATTAAAGATAGTAATCGGGTAGCAGAAAATGATAGTCTGTTCCCGCTGAATAATATGAGTAACACCCCATCTTTAGGGAGTTACGAAGTATTATTTATGTTGCACGGGGTGATCCTTTAGGCTAAAAAACTTAGGACCCCCCACCTTTGTTAAAGTCAATCATTTTATTTGACCAAATTGCCTCCTTCCCTTAGACTAATTCATATAATTCGAGTTCGGTCGGGACCCACCGTTGTGGACCAAAAGGAGTTCCTAACACCTTCTTTTCAAGGTAATTTGAGCCCTTACCCGATCTTTGGTGACGCAACTGGTTAATCCAGAGTTATTTGCAAAATAGGTGCCCTAATGCACCTTAATCCGTTAGGTGGCAACTCTTCTTTTTTAACACTCCTCCCATTTAAAAGAGTTGTCACGGCGTCGAGGCCCGCTTTCCGCGAGGGCACGATAAGCCAGTATAGTTGAGCTAGAGATGATGGATATGCTATCATGGGTACGGACTGGTTGGCAGCTTGCTATGCCATAGTTGATTGCCGAGCAAAGGCAGCCAGATTTCATTTTTTGGCTGAGCCAACCCTTGAATGGGTAGGTAATACAGCGACACCCAGAGGTAGGTTTATTTCCTATCTGAAGGTGAGGAAAATGATCGTAAAAGGGTGCATTTATAATATTGTATGAGTTAGAGATGCACGTGCTAAGATACCTACACTTCAGTCTATTCCAGTAGTCAGAGAGTATGCAGATGTATTTCCAAATGAGCTTCCTTGTATTCCTCCAAAGCGAGATATTGATTTTAGCGTTGATTTTCTTCCGGGAAATCAACCAATATCCATCCCTCCGAATAGAACGGCACCTGCCAAATTGAAGAAGTTGAAGGTGCAGTTAAAGCTTTGCCTGAGAAAGGTTTCCTCAGGACCAGTACCTCATCTTAGGGTGCACCGATACTGTTTGTGCCAAAGAAAGACGGCTTACTGAATGTGTGTATCGATTATAGGCAGCTGGACAAGGTAAGTATTAAGAATAAATATCCATCTCCAAGGGTCGATGACTTGCTTGATTAGTTACAGAGGGCTAGATGCTTTTCAAATATAGATTTGAGGTCGGGGTACCACCAGGTCAGAGTTCAGGGGAAAGATATTTCTAAGACAGCCTTCAAGACCCGATATGGCCACTTCAAGTTCCTTGTCATGTCCTTTGGGTTGACAAATGCACCCGTCGTATTTATGGACTTGATGAATTACGTATTCCGACCATTTTTAGATTTATTTGGGATAGTATTTATTGATGAAATTCTGGTTTATTTACATTATGAGGAGGATCATACGGACCACCTTCGAGTGATACTCCAACCCATCTGTTATCATACGTTTAATGCCAAGTTTTCTAAGTGTGAGCTCTGCTTGAAGTCTGTATCATTCATGGGGCATATTGTATCTGATGAAGGTATAAAGGTTGACACTCAGAAGATTAAGGCCGTGAAATCCTGGCCTAGACCTACCATTCCGACAGAGGTTCATAGCTTTCTAGGCTTAGTAGGATACTACCAGAGGTTCGTAGAGAGTTTTTCTTCCCTTTCGGCTACATTGACGAAGCTGACTCTAAAAGCAACTAAGTTTCAGTGGAGAGAGGCTTACGAGTTGAGGTTCCAAGATCTTACAAATAGGTTGACTTCGGCGCTATTTCTAACACTTCCAGAGGGTCTAGAGCGTTATGCTGTGTATTATAATTCCTCAGGTGTCGGGTCAGGATGTGTCCTGATGCAATATGGGAAGGTAATTATGTACTCTTCAAGGCAGTTGAGGAAGCACGAGAGGAATTATCTGACCCATGACCTCGAGTTATTTGCGGTTGTCCATGCACTTATGATATGGCGGCATTATTTATATGGTATTCATGTGGATGTATTTACAGATCATAAAAGCTTACAATATATCTTCAAGTAAAATGAGTTGAATTTATGACAAAGGAGATGGCTAGAGTTATTGAAAGATTGCGACGTTAACGTTCTCTACCATCCAGGGAAAGCTAATATTGTAGATGATGCCTTAACTTTTCGATCTATGGGTAGCTAAGCACATGTTGAGGCTGAGAAAAGAGAATTAGCTTGTTTGGGGGTTTGGTTAGTAGATTCTGACGATGGTGGAGTTGTACTCCAAAACACTACAAAATCATCTCTCATAGCTGAAGTAAAGGAAATGCAGTACGAGGACCCAGTGTTAGTCAAGTTGAGAGAGCAAGTTCCGCAGTAGAAGAAGCCGATGTTAGAGCTCAAGTAAGATGGGGTTCCAGATTCAGGGGTCATTTGTGTGTCCAAGACATAGTAGGGCTATGATACAGGATTATGTTAGAGGCACATTATTCGTGGTACTTCATTCATCCTGGGATCATGACATTCAGGATATGTACAGGTGGAATGATATGAAGAAAGATATTGCTGAGTTTGTCACCAAGTGTCCTAGTTGCCAGCAGGTGAAGGTAGAGCACCAAAAGCCCAAAGGGCTAATGTAGACTATACAGATCCGGACGTGGAAATGGGAGGCGATAAACATGGACTTTGTCATGGTTTTGCCTCGTTCTCATCGTAAGTTCAATTCTATATGAGTGATAGTCGATAGGCTCACAAAATCAGCCCATTCCCACCGGTCGGATTTACATATACAACCGAAGATTATGCGAAGTTATATATTAAGGAGATATTGCGGCTACACAGAGTACTAGTATTTATTATATCTAACTGTGGGTCCCAGTTTACAACACATTTATGGAAGTCATTTAGAGAGATCTAAGGACTCATGTGAATCTCAGTGCAACTTTTAATCCACAGACTGATAGACAAGCTGAGTGCACAATTCAGACTCTCAAGGATATGTTACGAGGATGTGTGTTGTATTTTAAAAGAAGTTGGGATGAACATCTACCTCTTATCGATTTTGCATATAATAACAATTACCTCTCATGTATTCAGATAGCTCTGTATGAGGGTTTGTATGGGAGTAAGTGTAGGTCTCATATATGGTGGTTTGAGGTTGGAGAATCTAGGTTACATGGGCCAGATTTGGTTCAGCGGGCCATAGAGAAGGTAAAGCTTATCTAAGAGCGACTATTAACAGCTTAGAGTCATCAGAAGTCATATTCTGACGCGCGAAGACGGGACTTATAGTTTAGGGTTGATGACTGGGTATTCTTAAAGGTGTCACCTATAAAGGGAGTGATGGGATTGGGCCGTATAAGATTATTTTAAAAATGAGCCGAGTAGCTTATGAGTTAGATTTTCCCTCGAAATTGGAGTTTGGCCATTAGGTTTTCATGTATCTATGGTACGGAAGTGCATTGTGGATCCTACCCGAGTGGTTCCTACTGATGATGTACAGATCACAAAGAACTTCTCATACGAGGAAGTTCTAGTTGCCATCCTAGACCGACAATTCTGCAAGCTACGGAATAAGGAGGTAGCCTCCATGAATGTTTAATGGAGAAGCAAGAATGTGGAAGACCTGAATTGGGAAGCGGAGAATGAAATGAAGTCTAAATATCCCCACCTATTTAAAACTTAAGATATGGCTTGAGATGGGATATTTCATCACAGCTCTATTCAGACTGGTAGGTCATCAGGTAAGATTTATATTCACGGTCGTGTGAGGCCAAGTATTTCTATTTATAGACATTGACCAAGTGTGGCATGTATGGTATGTTTTCTGGATGTCTTTAAGTTGGTTTTAGTCTAGTGTATGGAGGAGACTTTGACAAAATTTTCCTAAGTCTCTAAGCATAAACATTCGAGGATGAATGTTCCTAAGGAGAGAGGGGGAGGATATTACACCCGGTACTTTCATGTTGGAATGCATCTTAAGTGGATCGATATAAGTCAGAGAGATTTGGGATATTTACCAAGATAATGATGAATTAAAAAATTTGTTAAGGAAGTATCGTGAGGGTTGGAGACTGATAAGCGCATTAGTCAACATTCGAGGACGAATGTTCCAAAGTGGGGAATTATGTTACACCCCATATTTTCGTACGTAAAAATACGTCATAAGCAAACTGATGTAAGAGCAAAAATAAGATCATCTTTGAAAGTATATAAAGTAAGTTAATCAACATTTTAGGTTACAAATATTGAAGATCATGAACCACAAGTACAAAAAGGATTGGAAGGTCTAGAAGCTAAAGGAAATGACGAAAATAATGTTTCGTCAAAAGTAGACAAGTTGGGAATGTTATAACCCATTACTTTGGGATGAGACTAGGGATATTAACATGATATGAGGGTTATGTTATGAGTTATTTTAGTCATATGATAGTCATGTGTTAAGTTTTGAAGTCAAGTGAGTTGTGGAACAAAAGACAATGAAAGTCATCACAAGTTACGTTCATGACTTTTACTGATGTTTGGGCAAATATACTTAGATTTATGGGGTGATCCACCAATAAAATTGAAGATATATGAGTCTATATTCTAACGCATTAAACCGTTTGTCAATACAACATCGTAGTAGAGATATATATGCATTTGTGCGAGACTACGCAAACTACATAGGTGACAAATAGGTGTGTCACCTACTTGCTTAAATGAGAGAACTAAATATGTCCAGAAAGGGTCCATTTTGGTTCGTACAAAGAGACATTTTAAGGGATTATTTCCTTCATATATCACACTCATTATAGAGATTAAAACTAAAGATAAGCCCCTGCAAAGTTCTCCCAAAAATTAAACACAAACCCTATTTGATTTTCTCTTCTTTTCAAGTTCTAGTTGGAGGAAAACCTAAGGGTTGAAGAACCAAGATAGGAGTTGAGATATTCACAAACAAGGTAAGTATACTTCTCTATTTAATCCATTTTTTATGCTGTAAAAGTATAGAAATTCTTTCTATAATTGTAAGAAATCATGGGACGGTGATCGGAAGCTGTGAGTTCAAGTTATTCAACTTGTTGTGGACAGTTTTGTGGGTTGTTTCGTGTTGTTGTTGGATTGTGCATCTTTCTACTGTTTTATGGAGTTTTGGAGGATAAATTGTGTGGATAAAAACCATATAAAGGCGGCATGGTTGGCTGGTCATTCGTAGTAATAGTTTCGGGTTGTTTGACACTACTATGGTGGTCGTTTTGCATATGAAGAGATTGGGGTGTGTTGGGTTGTGTGTGTGGTATTTTATGATGGATATAAGGTTGGAAAATAATGTAAATATGTTGTTATTATTATGTTCTTGTGTTGTTGGTTTTATCTCGAATTGGGAGGAAGTAAAGATTATAGGGGAGATGTTTCCCATTTTAATATAAAATAAGCTTGCCGTTCGTTGTGCGATAATTGTACTTTTCGTAACTTAATGATAATACTATTATTGTTGTTGTAGATTAAGGTGCGAAGAGACGAGTTCAACATGATTATTGGAAAGATTGTGAGAAGGTATGTTAAGGCTAAACATTTTTCTTCATTTTTGCATGATCTTGTATCTACATGCATTTGATAACGAGACATAAAGAAATGTTCGTACTCTGAATTTATGTAAATTATCCTAGTCTCATAAGTTACAGTATACTCCCTTATCGAGACTTTATATTCAGTTAAGTATTGTCTTCTTCCAGTAAAGAGAGCAGAGGGTCTATATATCTATATAGATAGTACTACATTATTTCCACCACTATCAAGCAATAATCTGTGGGCAGGCCCCTATTGGGCAGCCTCTAATCATATGGTAAGTTAAATACCGAGCCTTATATAGTGGCCGAGCGCCTATGAGCGAGCCTAAAATTGCTAAATACCGAGCCTAGTATAGCTGAGCACCTATGAGGGAGCCTACAATGGCCGAGCAGTTACACGTTTTGAGCCTTATAGAGACAAACAACAATTTTACTTACTATATAGAGAGAGTTGACTCAGTATCAGCAGGTATGTATATCTCCAGATCATCTTTCACTCCCAGTTACTTTCAGTTATTATATTATCAGTTATTCTATTTCCTTACATACTCGGTACATTATTTCGTACTGACGTCGCTTTTCTGGGGATGTTGTATTTCATGCATGCATGTTCAGATAGACAAACTGGTATACCTTCGCAGTAGGTACTATCCGAGTTCAGCTTGATTGGTAAGCTCCACGTCCTTCGGAGTTGTCGGGTTTAGGGTTTTTAGTACATACTAGTATAAGAACCCGCGCGATGCGCAGATAATTTGAGAGAATATTAATCTTATAAAATTATGATCTAATGTATCATATGAACTTAATAAATATTAGTTGTATTGTATTATTTAATATAGTGTGCCAAAATATAACACAATCTATACAAAATTAAAGGATATACATCATATAGTAATCAAATAAATTATTTGATCCTTTTTATTTTTATTATTGAATTATCAAGTACTTAGTACTATTGATAATTTTCTTGAGTATTATTTATTTATCTTTTATTTTTTAACTAATTTAAAATACAAATATCATAAAATTATTTCTATCCCCCTCTTTTCTTACATGTCTTTCTACTATAATACTTATTTGATTAGTTTTCAAATTTTGTAGTTTATTAAAAATTGAAATAATGTAATATTCTTTTACTAAATTATAATTTTAAATTCATCAAAAGTATAAAGAGATGCATTTATATATATAATATGCTTATCTTATGTATAATATCCTAATGGTATCTTTATATTTTTGTATTTATCATTTAAATTGAAAGTTTCTTTATTTTTTTATTTTGTTTTATTATTTTAAAATAATTCTAAAAGTCCAACTTGAAACTACTCCGCAATTTGAATGGATAATTTTTATTATATATTTTTATTTTATTTATTATAGCTAATGTTTTTTTTATATATATATATATTTTTTTTCTTTTCTTTGTTTAAAATATTTGTAAAACATCAACTTGAAACTACTCCCCAATTGATGGGTAGTTTTCTTTTCCTTTTTTTATTATATATATTTTTATTTTTTTATTATAGCTAATTTTCTTTTCTTTTGTATTTTATGTTTTATTTTTATTTTAAAATATTTGTAAAACTCCAACTTGAAACTATTCCCCAATTTGAATAGGTAGTTTCTTTTCTTTATTTCCGTTTTCTATTTTAACATAATTTTAAAACTCCAAATTGAAACCACACCGCAATTTGAATTGGCAATTTGTTATTTCTTTATTTTCGTTTTTATTTTAAAATAATTTAAAACTCCAACATCAAACTATTCCCCAACTTGAATTAGTAGTTTTTATTATTAATATTTTCTTTTTTTTTTATTTTAGCTAATTTAATTTGTTTTTCCTATTTTTCGTTTTTTAATTTTACAATATTTATAAAACTCCAACTTGAAACTACTCCCCAATTTGAATCAGTAGTTATTTTTTTTATATTTTTATTTTTTTAATATAGCTAATTATAAGATATCTATATTTATTAATTCAAATAGAGTAACCAATTAATTTAAATTTTAAAATGTTTTTTTAGTTAAAAAGTGTCACGATCCCAAATTCCCTCTGTAGGATGTCGTGATGACACCTAGTGTCTAAAACTAGGTAAGCCTATCAATGCGGAATAATAATAAATATCTGAAATAAATAAACTACAATTCAAATAATTTCAACTCCCAAAACCAGGTAGAAATAAGTCACAAGCTTCTAAGAATTTATTCTCTATGTCTCTATACATTAGAGTCTAAAGCAAATAAGGAAGGCAACATAGAAAGATAGAAGGGGAATCCGGAGTCTGCGAACGCTGGCAGATATACCTCGAAGTCTCCTCGTATAACTAGTTTATTGATGCTTGGTCTGATAAGATGTACCTGAATTTGCACAAAAAGATGTGCAGAAGCGTAGTATGAGTACACCACAGCGGTACCCAGTAAGTGTCAAGCCTAACCTCGATAGAGTAGTGACGAGGTCAGGTCAGGCCCTACTGGAGAATAAATAATGGCATGGTAAAATATTTAAACAATATTATAAGATAAAATGACAATGAAAATGAATCAAGTAGGATGTCACATTTAATTACACCAAATAATGGCAAATAAATACCTCGTGGAAACAAAACAGAATTCTTTTCAACTTTAAGAAAATCACAACAATAATCAAAGGCAACTGCGGCCATATTTCAATATCAATAAGGGCATTCCCGAGGTACCGCCTCGTAGTCCCAAATCATAAATAAATTCACAATATCTTATTTTCTTATCTCACCGCGGGAGCCTTCACAATTTATTTGAAACAAAACATTTCTTCCGAAATAGCATCCCGTGTTTTAGCCATCCTTATCACACCATATGACTTCTAATACTTTCCCCTACTAGCCACGCATATCAAGCCACTCTTATCTCACTACATACGTTTCAATACCCAGACCTTATACCACCGCATGCATATCAATATCATAATTTGCACCTCAAGTGCTCAAATAATATAACTTGCCAAAATAATTCAACAACAATATTTTTCCACAATAAAGAGATCACGACTCATGGCAAAATAAATTATCAATAATATTTTTCCACAATAAAGAGTTCACGACTCCATCACAATGAGTACGAAAATCTTACAAAAATATTCAGGAATATATAATTCAGGAAAATAATATTTCAAAATCTTTAATACGTTGCTTCAATATCAAATTTAAAAATGTGAAATACTTCATATTAATAATATTTAATTTAAATAAAATAAACCTTTGAATAATGCATAGAATAAAAGAAACCAAGTTTCAACTAAACATGTAAAACAAATAGCAGGAAAATGTCAAACAAATTTAAGGTATATATTTGAAATCAATGATAAAGAATATAGCAAGATAAAATAATTTAATAAATGCGCAATAGTGATCTACACAATTTAAAAATATAATCTTTCACATTTAGCCTGTGTACACACTCGTCACCTAGTGTACCCGACTTTCAACACATTTCAATAATCACATCAATACTAATCCTAGGAAAAATTTCCCTCACACAAGGTTAGACAAGCCACTTACCTCGACTTGCTCCAATTTAACCAAGTAGTATGCTTTTTCCTCGATTTTCGACTACGATCGGCTCGTATCTAGTCATAATTAATTCGATACTGTCAACAAAATTTATAGGAATCAATTTCATAAGAAAATACTGTATTTTTTAATAAAATCCGAAATTAGCTCAAACATTGCTCGTGGGCCCACGTCTCGGAATCCTGTGAAAGTTGCAAAATTTGACAAACCATTCAATTACGAGTCCAACCATACCAATTTCACTCAAATCCGACTCTGAATCGACATCGAAATCTCAAAAATTCGTTTTTATGAGATTTCTAACATTTTTCAAAATTTCCATCTCAATACACTAATAAATTGGTGAAAACAATGATATATTCGTGTATATTTACCAAATTTGAGTTAGAATCACTTATCCCAATGTTTTTCCTTGAAAATATATCAAAATCGCCTCTCCTCAAGCTCCAATTCGCCAATAATGGCAAATGGGACGAAGTCCCCTATTTTTATAACTTACAGATCTCTGAGGGAATCCGATTTGTTAGGGTGCCCGATTTTGACAGAGAGTCCGATTTTGACAGGGAGCTCGATTTTAACATGGAGTCCGATTTTGACAGGCAGGGAGTCCAATTTTGACAGGGAGCCCGATTTTGACAGGGAGCTCGATTTTGACATGCAACCCGATTTTGACAGGTAGTCCGATTTTGA
Organism: Nicotiana otophora; assembly: GCA_000715115.1. Classification (NCBI taxonomy): domain Eukaryota; kingdom Viridiplantae; phylum Streptophyta; class Magnoliopsida; order Solanales; family Solanaceae; genus Nicotiana; species Nicotiana otophora. Next base: position 913 of record AWOL01S0092922.1, on the reverse strand, counting down.
CAGGCAGTCCGATTTTGACAGGGAGCCCGATTTTGACAGCATTTCCAGCAGAAATATTGCAGCAACGTTTGCAGCAGTTAAGTCCCACTTTTGATCCGTTAACCATCTGAAACTCACCTGAGGCCCTCGGGACCTCAACCCAATACACGAACAAGTCCTAAAACATCATACAAACTTATTTGAAACCTCAAATCAAATCAAACAACGATAAAATCATTAATCACACCCCAATTCAAGCTTAATGAAACTCAAAAATTTCCAACTTCTACATTCTATGTCGAAACCTATCAAATCAAGTCCGATTGACCTTAAATTTTGCACACAAGTCATAAATGACATAACAGAGCTGTGAAAATTTTCAGAACTAGATTTCGACCCCGATATCAAAAAGTCAGCTCCCCGGTCAAACTTCCAAACTTAAATTCTTATTTTAGACATTTCAAGCCAAATTTCACTACGGACTTCCAAATATAATTCCGATCACGCTCCTAAATCCAAAATCACCATACGGAGCTGTTGGAATCATCAAAATTCTATTCTGGGGTCGTTTGCACATAATTTGACATCCGGTCACTATTTGAACTTAAACTTTTAAATTTTCATCAAAATTCTGTATCTCGGACTAGGGACCTCGAAATTTGATTCCGGGCATACGCCCAAGTCCCAAATCACGATACAGACCTACCAGAACTGTCAAAATACTAATTCGAGTCCGTTTGCTTAAAATGTTGACCAAAGTCAACTCAATTGAGTTTTAAAGTTCTAATTCACATTTTAATCCATGTTTTACCTGAAAACTTTCCGGAAAATTTTACGGACTACGCATGCAAGTCGAGGAATGATAAATAGCGCTTTTCGAGGTCTTAAAATACAGAATTAATTATTAAATTTAAAGATGACATTTTGGGTCATC